>UELU01148008.1:24890-94565 GCA_900490025.1 Megastigmus dorsalis
TTCTGAATTATATAGTATACGAAAATTTTTGCTATTAATCTTGCTAGTTTCATTTGAAAGCTCATCTTTTAACCTTTAATTCCTTTTTTTAATCGGATCTGTAGGATTTTTTCAAGCCAAGATATCGAAATGTGAAGATTTGATAATCTCAATCTACTAACCTACGAACTCGAATAATACAATCTACGAACATGAGTTTTTTTCATTAAACTGTAATATCTCGGCTTGAAAAAATCGCACACAGTCAAATAAAAAAAGAAATTAAAGCTTAGGATCAGACAAACTTTATAGTGAAATTGGTGAGATTTATGAAAAAAATTTCTTTAAATCGTATATTCCAAAAATTTAAATAGGAGGTGTTTTAGGTAATATTAACGTTATTTTCAATATTTAAAGAGCAATATCTCGGCTACTAGTGTCAAGTTTAACCTCGAAAATTGGGATCGCCGCGAAGCAGCGCGTAGAGTCGGTCGGAGGATAAAAAGATTGTGCGACGCAGTTCTCGATTTGTTCGCCCCATTAATTGACGTGAACTTTCGACGCGGTCTTAATTGCGAAATTGATGGAGCGAGAAAGAGATCTCACGTGCTATTTGATCGCGGAATGATTTTAAGTTTACGTCACCTCAACTCTTCGCGCTACTCTCTCGCGGCTATTCGCGCGCACACAAAGTCCAAGTGTACTTAGAAAGTTACACAGACACACCGAGACACGGACGTAGAGACACACGGTATAAGAGGAAAGGGGGCGAAAAAGGAGCTAGGCCACACAAAGTTGAAAGTCGGCTTCTCCCGTCGTCCCAATCTCCTTCAATATCTCGTCTAGACGAAACGTATGCACGCACGTTATATATCCCCGGGTCTCAGAGATAAAGAGACTGTAGCTCAGCCTTATCCCCGAGATACAATATCTTTCTCAAGGCCAGCGACGGTGCAATAACACACATTCATACGACACGCCCCGACACCGCAAGCCGTAGACGAAACTTGGGAAAAATGATATTTGCCGATAAAATTCGTCCATATGTTTGACCTTCGCGTCTCTCGGTCTCTGTCTCGACCGACAGCGCGAGGCACGTTTTGTACTTCCGTTTTTTTCGTCGCCTCTGTCATCCGAAGAACTGAATCTTCTGTTTCACGAATGCAATCGGAGTCTGCGGCCAGTTAGAGTTACGTCAGTTTACTTTTCGAGAATTCCGCGCGCTCGATGTCGATATGGTACGATCCACGCGAGAGTAAGAAAATGCTGGTTCGTTTTATTTGTAAACTGCAGTCCGGACTTACGTAACGGATACTTTTTACAGATTCGTATTGTGAGGCGTAAAATGAAACTTGACACGACTTTCGATAATTTTATCGTGGATTTTGATTGTGTAAAGATATATAGGAAACATGTGTACGAAATAGACCAAGAGATATTTCTCTAGTTTTGTCATTTTACAAGATTAAGTAAAGATATTAATCTGAATTGAAAATTAAGAAATGTAACTAACTGTAAGTACTACATTTTCTATACGTAACAGGGTAAATATACGTAATAAGAAAAATTTTAATTAAAAAGCAAAATTAATACTATTTGGATATACGCGCGAAATGAAGTATTTCATCTATTCGAGATTACGCATTTCGCAAAAGCTAAAATATATACCTGTGCAGCGAAACGCTTCTTCCGAAACGAAACCGAGGCAATTCGCGCGTTATAAAGCGCCGCTGCAGCCAACAGCTCTGCATCACAGCGGAGTTGCAAACCGGCATGCAGACAGACGCTCTTACAAAATTAACGGCATTAATAAAATGACGGATCATCGTCGTCGAGCGCCACTGTGCACAAGATACTCCGACGTCAATCAATACTCTAGCGACGCAGACGTCTCCGCAATTACATAGAGCATCATCGGCAGCAGAAGCGAGCGCCAGTAATCGAGACCATAGCGCGCGCGCGCAACACAAAAACGAGAGCCTCGACTCTTATTTTTTCCGCATGATTAGGAGTCGTACGTATATATATATATATGTAGCGCGAGCGAGCGCGGAAAAACTGCGAGTCGCGGCGGCGTCGTGGCGCCAAAGGAAAAGTGACGCGAAAAAAAAACACAGAGAGAGAGAGACAACACGCGCAAAGAGGAGCGAATAGTTGCGTAACGCGAGCTGCTGGTGTAGCAGCCGCGGCGCGCGAGAGAGCGCGCACAAAACAATTATTATTGCGAAATAATAAGACGGCTTGGCAGTCGGCCAATTACGAGGCGCCAGTCATTGCAATTACTCGCTCTCCTCGTCTATCTCTCTTACGCACGTTGCATCCTTTCCCCCCTCCCCTCTCTCTCTCTCTCTCTCTATGCGAGCGCGAGGGTCTGTATTATACAGGCAGAACGGAGGCAAAACAGCAGCTCCAACGACGGAATATAGCGTGCATAATAAACGCACGCGGCGGCCTCTCTTATCCGATTTCCAGCGGCGCTTCCGAATTCCAGACTTTCGCCTCTTCTGGTACTGTGTACACACATATACCTTTACCGTGTTGTCGAATTTTTGCGAAACTCTTAGCCGCGCGCTTATGCGGGACATTTTTTGCGCTCTACGCACAGATCCATGCTCTTTTCTCTCTTTTAACGTATTTTTCCTTACCGCTTGGTCTGGTTGTTGCGCGTGCGGTCGAGTCATTAAAAGTTAGCTCACGTTGAATTTAAAGTGATTTTTATGGTAGCGGTGCAGTTTGTTCCACATACGCTTCTGGCCTCGAAATTGGTGTTTTATTTTAATTTTTTTCGGAATTCTTAGGCCTGCGCGCGCTGAGTCGTCGCGTTTCGCCTATACGTATACATTATACGTACACGATCGTGTACTGTACAAGTCCGCGGTGACGGACCGTGAATAAAATCTATATAAGTATATACGCTGACATCCTCGGAATTGCTGCTTTATTGTAATTTCCAGGTATTCAGAATCGCATTTGTGTTTACAAATTGAACGCTTCTTTTTTTTTTCTTCCGACTCTCTGGTAAAACGATAATGTCGAGGATAATGCGAACAAGTTAAATTGCTTACGAGGAACCTTTTTTCCGCACATGTCGTGAATTCGCGAATGCGTATACGAATTACGCGTGTAAATCGATAAACATAATAAAATCGATAGATAATAAATGTTCGTTTAATTTTAAAAAGAGAAAATCTCAATTGGCGAAGTTTCTTTTAAATAATTATATTGTCTGAATTCACGATGAAGATATTAAATAAGTAAATAAATTAATTTTAAGTGCGTATCGGTATATATACGTTGACGTATAATTATAAAATTATAAATTTATCAATGAGATCAGAATTGGAAATTATTACTTTAGATCTACATTATCGGTTTAACTATATACAACTACTTATATACATCGTGAATATGAATATGCGAATTTCAAGGTGAAAGTTAAGGTATGATTTACATACTCCATGTTTACATAACAAACGAAGTCAAAAGGCGTGTTACCAACCATTGGCTTTCGTGAGTAAAATCTATTCACTCGAGCGCGCAGTAAATCGACCAAATTTAAAAGATGCATTATTTTTTTTTGTCAAAAGGGAGAAAATGAGTGAAATAAACAGAACGAATACAATGGGGAAAAACATTCTAAGGGTGTGCGAGTGCAGCCTCCGCCTCTCGAGCTGTGACCACACCGGTGATGCACTGCACACCGAGCGACTGAATTTTATTGCCGTCCTTTAGCCGTCCAGCACAATGAAATTCTGTGCTTCTCTCCACACCTCATTATGTTAATCGAGCGCGAAGGAAAACTACGTACCACGAATAGACCTGGCCCCAAAGAGTTTTCCCACCAACACTTCACACCAAAAAGGTTCTCCTTTCGAGTTTCCCTCCATTCATATCTCCGGTGCAGCGGAGTTCGCCATCCGGTAATAAAAAGAAACTTCATAATGTAATAGCGGATAATTAACACCGCGTATATATCCCGAGTAGAATGGGAGAGACTTGGCGCAGCCACACACAGAGAGACGGCAGGCAGTGCAAATACCAAGCGAGAGAGGAGCTTCTTAGAGCGCCGAAAGGGAGAGGGAGAGAGAGAGAGAGAGAGAGAGATAAAGAAACGGACGAAAGAGAGGACGCATACAAAAAATTTCGCGGAACGCATTAGACGTAGAAAAATTGATGGGGGAAACGGCTCACAAGAGAGAGAGAGAGTGAGTAAGAGAGAGGGAGTGAGAGAGAGAGAGAGAAGAAGAAGAAACTGTATACAGGCAGAAAGGACCGATAGAGCACGCGTGGGCCGCAGTTCGTGGAAGAAGGATGAACGAGATGAATAAGAGACGAAGGCGAACCGATACCACTACTATACACAGAGCAAGAGCGAGAGAGAGAGAAAGAGAAGCGGGTATTTTCTTCTTCCTCCTTTTTTCCCTCTATTTCCTCCTCGCCTGCAGTCCGTATACCTATATGTGTATAAGGATGCAGGAGCGCGCGCGGGAACACTTTCTCACATTCCACGCCACTTGAGCGCAGTCCCGAGGAATATCTGCTTTGTATAACAATAAATTTCATACATAATAAAACAAGCTCATTTAGTTTCGTTTCTTCCCATTTTTTTTTCTATCTTTCGTAAAAATTTTCTTCCCCCCAAAATATGCCGTGGAAAATTTACCTTTTCTTTTGGTTTCCAGGAAAATGCCAAATTTACATTTTACCGCCTTGACAAGAAGTTATCCCATGAATAATCCAAAAGCGTCGATCGTTTGTGCTTCGTTCGCCTATACATAAGATACAAATTAAAATAGCTACATTTCGATGCGTCAAAAATTACAAAACAAAAAAAAAAAGAATGGATTATCGTTTATTGTAAACTGCAGACCCTAAACAATTAAGGCAGCGAGTGCATCGCGAGGGCGACGAATTCAAAGTGATTATTTATAATAAAAAAGAATGGTTGTTTTGACGCGCTCACCCAGAACAGTATTGATAAAATGCGCGCGCGTTATTATTAAAAAAAAACAAGGCGATAAAGCACGTTGTTATTGAATTTCTCAACGAAGCCCATTAACCTCCGGTAAAACTCTGTATATAATATAATAGCTGTGGCCATAAAATTCTTAGCAAGACCTTTACGCACGCTTGGAGATGCCAACATAACATCTCCTCTCTCTCTCTATCTCTCTTGAGCGGCAAGGCACATATAGCGGCCAGCTCACAACATCAACAAATTCCTCGCCGGATTCGAAAACAAAACAGTGCACCGCGCTATACGCTGCTGTAGATCCTCTCTCTCTCTCTCTCTCTCTCTCTCGGTCCCATATATAGAGCTCGAGAGAGAGAGAGAGAGCAGCAACGTGTGCATTCGGCGTGCGTTTTTATCACCGGCGTCCGTTCCACACAGACCCCAAAACTCCGAACTCGCTCTCGGCCTCCTCGAACTTCTCTCGCTCTCTGTTTGCACCGCCTATACGGTTCGCAGAGAGACGTTGCCGGACACGCAGCAGCAGCGGCAGCGGCTTTATTAACGCGGACTCGCGCGAGATGCTTGGCCCTGAGAAAGAGCTGCTGTGCGGGAGGAGAGAGAAATACTACGAAACCAGCGGCCGTTACACACAACGCACACACACTGCAGACTCCCCCCCGATCCTCTTATATACACCGGCCAGCCAGCTCCGAAATCTGAGAGGCATCCCAAGATATATATATAGATAGATAGACAGTCCTTTTATCCGCTTTCTCAACAAAATTATAAAATATTAAACTATAAATAAAAGTACAGTAATGTTGAATAAATAAACACACGTTAAGCTAAAAAAAAACACAGAATGACTTTGGTCAAGGACCTATAAATACAAATGTGTAAATGATTTATGAAATATCCAATTATAATGATAATCATAGTAATACGTAAATCTAGGCCCAGTAGCCACACCTATATTTACAATTCATCGGAGTTTACAATATCCCTAACCCCAGAATGTTGTATTAGTAGTCGAGATCGAGCAGGTACTTACGCATCGCTCTTTTAAAGGAGGATAAAAAAACCTAGCACCTTGAACCTGAAAGGCCCTGACCCCAGTCTCAGTACTCATTCGGGGGATGTCAAGTTCAGCCGCGACACCTCTCCCGGAGTGGCACTTAGGTTCGCGAAACCTGGTAATTTTGTACAAAAATGTGGCTTCAAAGTAAAGTCGTCGCGAAACTGTACGAAGCCAGCCTAACCGCCGCCGGTAGGGGGAGATGTGCTCATTCCTCCTCACCCCAAAGATGTATCTCACACAGGAATTACTCAGACGCTGCAGACGCACACGCTGTTCTTCCGATGCATCTAGATACACCACGGTACAGTAGTCCAGATGAGGCTGAACTAATGACTCGACTAGTCTTCTGCGGAGAGTCTCGATGGTACAATCCCTAATAAACCGCAAGTTGTACAGGATTTTGTTGAGCTTTTATCGTAATAGAATCTAGTTGCGGCTTCCATGTGAGTTTACTGTCAAGTGTAAAACTCGAGGCTAATAACCGTCATACTGAAGGGGACACTGAAGTTCCATGACTTGATGTCATTAACATTCTTCCTAGAACCAAAAAATATTGCTTTAGTCTTGCAAGAGTTAAGACGCAGACCAGAGCTCCTCACCCACCCAGTGACCAGCCGTGCCAAACCCTCCCGAAACTTATCCTTGGTGGTGTTCAGGTAAATCTGGAAGTCGACCGCGTAAAATTAAATAGATGTTTAATCGTATACCTGTCGCACAAGTTCGGCAGGTCATTAACATACAAGGCAAACAGCAGGGGTCACAGGACAGAACCCTGTGGAACACCCAGATTTGTTTCCAACCAATCAGAATTTCCATTACTTTTTGGAACTACCATCTGAGTACGTCCTTGAAATATGATTTTATCCACAGGAGAGCCATCCGTGAAAACCCAACCCAACCGTTGTAGTTTAGACAGTAATTTTGTGGGCGTGATGGTGTCAAATGCCTTGCTGAAGTCAAATAATAGCATGATCGTCACTCACCTCTTGCCAATGACCATGCGTATGTCGTTAGTCATTTTTATTAGGGCAGTTTGAGTACTGTAGTGTTTTCGAAATCCGGCCCGGCCTAAAATTTGATTTTCATCGAGATACTCCATAAAGAGGGTGTGGGCAATCATTTCGAGTATCTTTGATATAGAAAGGAAAGCAGTGCTATAGGACGAAAATCTGTAACATTGGAAGAAAGACTATTATTTTTTAAAGCTATCAGCTAAGCTTGCTTACAGATAACCGGAAAAACTCCCTGAGCAAAAGTGGAGTTAAAATTTTTTACAATGAAGCCGCGAATAATTGGGAGAGCTTTCACGATTACCTCTTGGGAACTCCGTCTACTCCCCTTGCTTGCGAGGAAAAGTATGAAATAGTAAGGATAACGTCATTAATATTAATTGGACAAAAGGAAAAACCCTCCTCGTCTGAAGATAAGATAGTGTCCATTGAGTCTTGTAGACCTTCAAGGGAAGTAGCAGATATCCATGTGAAGTACCCGTTTAGCTCGCCCGGTGTGAAACCATGAAATTTCTCCTCTTTGCGCTCAGGCAAGAGGCCGAGGTTGCGCACCTCCTTCCAAACATTCTTACCATTTTCAAGGGCGTCCGAAAGATGTTGACGGAGGAAGAAATTACGCTCTTAAGTATTTCGCCTCTCAACGAGTTGCCTCGACTCCGGCCCAAAACCAAGTAGCATATTTCTTACTCGCCGTTACCGTTTTCAAAGGTGCTAATTGATTAATTACTACATTTAAATTTCCATTAAGGATGTCTAAGGCACCCTCAAGATCGGATACGATGGAGTTCATAGCCGCCCAGTCACAGCGAGACAGCAGACTGACCAAAGAAATATAATCGATACTCTTTTCGTATATCGATAGTCGTTCGCATATCTCCGACTCCTTTACAGGAGCGGGAGAATAGATATCCAAGGAGACATCTATGAGACTATGTTTTCCGAAACTGGGCAGCCATCCACTCGTAAAATCCAACACCGTGCCATTTTCGTCAGTCGAAATCAAGTCAATCTACGTGTGAGAGGATGCGGAGTGGTGCGTGGGGCCATGTAGGATCAGCTGAAGAGACAACTCCTCAGTTAGCCGTCTGACAGTATTAGCGCCGTCGCACACCGATAACATGTCAGCATTTAGATCACCTGCTATAATTTCAGTATCCTTTTGCATAGCGATTTGCGGGGGCCTGTAAACGACGCCGACTAGAACCAGAGGAGAGCCACCCTGTTGTACACTACAAAATAAGTTTTATATAATAGTAGTATTGTATAGTAGTAGTAGTAGTATAATAAGTAAAATAAGAGAGAGAGAGAGAGAGAGAGAGGGAGAAAGTCAAAAGCGCCGCTCCGATTATGAGGAGGCCGCGCCATGCCGCCAACGCCGGAGGCGCGCAGGTAGTTGTAGACTCGAAGGTTCATTCACGAGGACCCCCACGAGCCCCCCTTCTACACTCTTTCTCTCTCTCTCTCTCGTATACGCTTCGCTTTAGACGCGTATACGCACGCATTCCAGTTCCCGCGCAGTGACTGGACCACCATAAGCGACGCGCGAGAAAGAGAGGAGGGAGAGAGAGAGAGAGGATGAGAGGAGAGAAAGAGGCCCGACAGTATAAACGAGGCCCTCTCGGAAGAACAACACAAGAGGTGGATGACAGAGAGAAAAGAGAGAGAGAGACAAAGAGAACTGAACGGTGCAGCGTGAGAGGAGAACCTGACGTATAATACTCCTGCAACGAGAGAAAGAGAGAGAGAGAGAGGATGAAACTACGAGCGGAAGCTGGGACGTCCCTTTTACGCTGCAAACTGCGCCTCTGCAGCTTCGAATTTTTCCGTTGCTTGCGCGATCGCCAAATCATTTGCCAACTTCAATTTATTTCAGTCTATACTTTTAGCTGCGATTTAACGTCATGATCCATAATGAGCTGCTGGGTGATCCAACTTCACGACGTTGCGAAGTCTTTCTCTCTCTCTCTCTCTCTATCTTATCGCGTCGCTTTAACGTTCAGTGAACTTCGATTAAACAGTTATTTGCTTCTTTACGCTTTTATCGTTTTATTAACGGATAAGAAGGAGTATTTAAATTGTTATATTAATTTACTTTTCGATTTTACACTCGGTAGCGTGCGCAGACACACACTCAGGCATTATAATTGCTCGTTAATAGACGGCTACGCGCGAGTGTTTCTCATAGCCCGGCCGCGAAGCTAATTAAATATGGTAAAAAGTTAATAAACGTCGCAATGAGCCACCGCGCGTTATGAGAGAAGAGGCATGGGAGACGCGGTAAGAATATAACTCTTTCTCTCACACTATACCGTCTGTGAGAAAATTACTGAATATATACGAGTATGTAGAGTCCGCAACGGCCAACTGACGCAGAGCAGCTTGGCTTCGGATTACTCGCGCTCGCTTCGCTCTGTCATTCGTACGACACTTTTTTCGGCTATTCCTTTTCGCTCGCTCCTTTTTCGCCTCTCTTATTTTTACCTATCTTCTGATGTATTTGTTGGGCTATGTGTTTTTCTATGACTGTTATGACGCAGTAGCTTATAAACTCTTGAATGATCCGTATATAAAATATAAAATGAATGATAAACGATATGTGAATGAAATCGATTTGGAACAATATGCTTTTACAACCACTTCATTGTGTTCGTTCGTTTGAAAATTCATAAAGCAAAGATACTTTAATTAAAGTCAGTTGACACTATCGTCATTAAAGCATAACACGTTTAATCGCTATTGTGCATAGATTACAGCTTTACCAAATTGACGCACTTATTTTAAAGCCTGATCAGTGATAAGAGCATTGTCGCCACCTCCAGACTTGTTTACCATTGTTAACTATTAAGAATGTTTACACATAAGTGTACCTATAAATGAAGCTATCTTAACTGTGCATATAGAACTAATGTGCGTTTAATATGTAACAGGTCTTAAGAATCTAGAAAACAAAAATAAGTAGATAGTATCACACAATTTTTTAACAAGCATAATCAGTTTGATATAAATTAAATTATTCAAAAATGTTAATCGAACTAATAGGAACCAATAACTCAAGAATCTCGAAAAATTCTATCAGACTGATTAATTCGAACAATTGAATAGAGCGAAAGAGTTATCGAATATTTATGAGCGAGTTAGCGCTTCATCATGCATATAAACAAGTATTTTCGCTTCCATCAAATAATCTTCAATCAAGCGAGAGGCCAAATTAGGTGAGATTAATTCGATAGCCGAATATATTTTTACGTTTCGCTCAACGCGTAATCGAAGACGCAACCAATTTTAGCAGCCGCGCAATACTCACACGTTCACACGGAATTCCTGAAAAAAAAAAAAGACAAGTGAAGTTAATGCGACGGAAAATTAAGTTTGTATATTTATAGACCGATACCGAATCGTGTACACCTTAAAAATAGCGCTCTACAAAATGAAAATACATGACGTCTCAACCGCCGGCATTCGTCCTCGGCTAAAGGCTTGACAAAATTAAAAGAACTCTCCGCTATAATTTCCACTTAAAAGCGAGCAAACGTTCCATTAATTAATTTAAAAATGCGGTAAGCTCGAGACGTTCGCGCTCGCGCTCTCACAGAAAGCGTTCGCACGAAATTTCAAAATCAGAAAAAAATCCACGATAGCTATAATTGAACTTTCACTTTGGGGAAGCGAGAAACGCGAGAGAGAGAGAGAGAGCCGCCGCCGATGCCGTGCCGCAGTAAAGCGTAAGAAGACGGGTAGCGAAAAAGTGTGTAACACGTACACAACGGCGGCGGCAACGGTAGACCCCATGGGAAAGAAATCTTTCGATGGGAAAAGAAAAAGGACGAGGATCCGCGGAGGTGGGTTGGTTCATTGATTCCTATATATAGTTATCTAGTCTCTGTCTCTCGGATTTGAGAAAAAGAGGTTTAGCGAGATGTGACGTCCTATATGACGATATAACCTTTGACTCGAGTGTGTGTGTGTGTATATATATATATATGTGCGCGAGTAGATTTGCCGTGAAAATTCGCGGGGGGAAGAGATCCCAAGGCTCTGAGGATCGCAGAGAGCGAGCGAAGAAAAGAGGATTCGAAGCGAGACGAAAAGGCTCTGCATGCAGCGCGCAGGAGCTCGAGAGATCGCGCGCGGAGGAAAAGGAGGCTGCTGCTGCTGCTGCTTCATCGCTTCTTATCCGTTCGCGAGGGAGCGAGAGAGAGAGGAAGGCAGAAGGCTGCAGCGCGCTCCTCTCGCGCGCCCCGCGCCAAACAAAGAAAGAGCGATGACCAGCTCTGGAATTTCCTCTTTGCTCCTCTTCATTTCTCTATTTCTCCTTCGCCCTTCCTTCCTTTCTTTCTTCTTTGTTCCCCTCTCTCACTCTATCTCTCTTTCAGCGTCATTTCATTCTTGTTTTAAGTCCTCCGCCGCTCTCCTCCTCACTCCCTCTCCTTTTTTTTTTTTATAAGTTATACCCTATTCGACCCTATTCCCTCTCTATATATATATTCTTTTTTCGTTAGGCGCATTTTATGTCTTCGTTATCTCTGTGCAGGGCTCGGCTCGCACGCGCGCCTCTATGTGTGCAGCCCCTCTCTCTCTGTCTCTATCTCTCTCTCTCTCACTCTCTGTAGCCCGCGCAGAGACTTTTTGCAATTAATTATGTCACTTTGGTTTATTGGTGAAAAACCTCATTTCACATGTCGTAAAGTTAAACTGGCGGAGAAGCGGATTTTTTGCGTGAGCCGCGGTGCTGCTCGGCGATTATTCTCTTCTCTCTCTCTCTCTCTCTCTCTCTCTCTTTGACTCTCTAGGATTGTGCTCTGCCGCAGCGAGAAAAAAACAGAACAGGAACAAAGTTATGCACCCCGGTGATTTACTGTTTTCATTATAATGATGTTTTTTGCGGCCTATATTTCGCGTGCCATAATTGATACTCAGCTGTATGTACAAAGATATGCGTGGTGGAATTTTAGTGTGTTTATGTTTCGGGGAATTTTGCGTGCCCTCCTAAACGTCTTTCATTAATTTACGGGTACTATCGTTTTTACACTTTTTATGCCCATATAGCTGGAACGATCTGGAATATTTTGTTTAATAAATTTCAAAGAAATGTGTAAATGGTCCATATATTTATCTCTATTAAAAACAAAGTTGCAAGACAAGATTTAGCAAGTGTTTGGGTTAATAAGTTATGTATTAAAAATTCTTCGTAAAATTTGAGAATTCAGATTTGAATTTTTAATCCTTAATCGTTTGAGACGCATCGTAATTTCTGTGCGCTTTAAAGTCACTCGTAGCGCATCGATTATTTTCTTCTTCTGCGACAATAGCCGCAAACCAATTCCATGAATGAAAGTAATCAACTTCGTATTATAACGTGTTTTTCTTTTTTCATTTGCTATCAAGATGTTTATAAGAAAAGTCATTGCAATTATATTTAAAGTGCATTTCCGTTTATGCCGCGACAACAACATCCGGTGCATTAACGAGAACCAAAATAAATAGCTTGCGGCACCATAAATAGAAAAAAAAATATGAGGAGCGTCAACCTCTGCGTAAGCAATTATCTCATTCGACACTCGGGGCGCGGAGCGAAATATCGCCACCTGTCGCTCCGAGAAAACGTAAGGCTCGCGCGCACTAAATCGTTCTTGCGCTCAGACGCTCGTGTGCCGCTCATGCTCCTCCCATCGAGCACTTGGAAAAATCGTCTTCGACATCGGCGTTCAAGGATTCGAAGGCTAGAGACGGGAAAGCAGAACATTTGTCGCCGAGCATCTGTCCGCTGCAGCATCTAATAGGTGCTGTAAGTCAAAATGAGTTTCTGCATAATTTACGATTGTAAATAATTCTGAATAAGTATTTAGAATACGATTTCTATGTATGAAAGATGATAAATATTTACTCTATAATTTATATCAAATTAGCAATGTATTTCAGTTCAATGATTTATATTATCTTATTCATAATTGCCGTTCCGATAATGGTATACCGTTGTTATACAACCAATGAAATCGACTGTCGAAAAAGAAACGATGTACACGGGAGCTGTTATACATTAAAAGCGTCGATGCTCACGATAAACCCCCGTGTTTATACAATAATTTTGGCTTCCGCGATGGCAAAAGGAGGACAGGGACGGCTGCGCTCACCTTCCGAAACTTCCTTTTAATTATTTTCACATTTGTCTTCTCCGGGCCTCTCTATACCCCGCCATGCTTATCCTTCTTCTGCGTCCCTCCCTTTTAGCTCTTTCGGCTTGCGGGCTTGTATTTAGCTCCCCAACCGTTATTGTTTCGGCCCGAAGAGTTGAAAACTGTATAGAGGAAGCGAGGAAAGGGAAAAAGTTTAACAAATGAACGATAATTATAATGCGCGAGACAAAAAAAAAAAGATATTGTCGTATGCTATATTTTGGACGCGAAATGTGTGTCAAGTGGGGAGCGTTAACGACGTTCCTGTTTTAGGGTACCGAAAGAGTTGTTTGACTTTGACGCAGCATACGGTGTTCGTTGGAAAACTGTTCTTTTCCGCAACTGTCGTAGACTTGATCACTATACAACATCTCGAAATAAGAGAGAAAATTTTTTTTCCTTCCGCTGCAAGTTATACAGGAAGCTTCCAAAGTTTAAAAAATCAAATCATTACACTTGCGATAACCATAAAATTTTGTACAAGCGCTAAAATCCTACGGCACTGCGTAAACAAAAACAGATGCAGAAGCACACTGTGTAAGATATATCGAGAAACCGCAGTGCCAGATAAACAGAAAAAAAAAAAAGTGTAAGAGCCGGATCGCAAACAGACGGCGAAAACAGACGGGCGCGCTAACGAAAATACAAAAGAAACTGAAACTTGGTATATGCACACGGTAAGGGAAGCGAGCGAAAGGGAAAGTGATGAATGTGTAGGCGAGGCTGAATTATTGTCCCAAAAATCAACACGAAGGGTATAATACCGAGGGGCGTGTAGTGGCAGTGGTAGTGAAGATCGTGCACAATCGTACGAGAAATGGATTACCGTGCAGTCTCCGAGAGAGTTTTAATTTTTTAGGCTATACAACCGATTCAGACGGACTCTGACGAATAACTCGAGGGTCGCTGTCCCTTGCCTCTACGTGTCGCATGTGCACGCGCATTAATCATTGGGAATCGATAATTTTTTTGCCCTCTCTCGCCCCACTGTTCACCTACTTCCAATTGATTTTTTTATTTCTACGCCCTTGCCTTATTTAAGATGGAGTTTGTGATCCGCCTGCAGTTTCGTTAAAGGGGCAGGGGAAATATTCAACATGATATTGTTTTCCATGTTTGGTATAATTTATGCACGAGCTATAAATGTATTAATCTTTGGACTCGTACACGTAAGAATGTCGTTTTACTTCTTTTTTTTTCGATCCTCGTGCCTAAGCTGATTGGAATTGATTTTTTCAATTTATTGAGTGAAAAGTAATATAAAAAATTGATGTGTAATATTTAAATCAATAATTCAAAAAGAACAGATGAAGTAAGAGTTCTTAGCACTGATAGAAAATTATCTAGTTTTATCTTGAGGGTCCCGTTAAAGAAACTTGAAGCATTTTAATAAAGATAAACAAGGATACATTTCGAATGTAGTGCAAGAGAGTATTGAACCTAAAGAATGAGTCACCGATTCTGGAAAATTTTCATATCGTTGTACACTGGTCATTTAGCGTCGCATAGCCTCGACTGTTGTTCTAATCTAAGATTTTTTGTCGAACCGAGGCACGAAAAGAAAAACAAGTTGTCCCGGACACAATAAACACAGGGCTTTCTTCGTTTGCTCAACTATTCAAATTCACGTGCACCTCGCATGCGCCGCACATACTAACGACCGCTAATAAAGACCATTTTTTCTTTTCTCAAAACGGACACTGCGCCGAGAAGCCGCTCCGTAGTCGCGTAAAACACGCCATTCAAACATCTCATTTATGGCTCGAGAAATTTCCTCCGACGCGAAAACGCATCGCCAATAACGGACGGGAAAAGTGCGACGACGAGGGGAGGTATATAACTCTTTCGCTCGGTGAATTTTCTCTCCCGTTGAAAAAAGTTTGGCAGCCTCTTGACGGGAGGGGTTTTAATTGTCTTTCCGAGAACACGCGACATCTGGAAAGAGAAAGCCAGCTCGTAAAATATCGGTCGCGTCGTGGTGTCGCCTCGTCAATAAGCAATCTGTCCTCGAATATGATGCTGGACGCACACAGGGAGCTAGAGAGAGATAGAGAGAGCGAAACTCGGCTTGCAACAAAGTCTCCTTTGCGTATGCATAGTCGGAGGGGCTTTCGTTGGAGGAACTTTTAATGGGGCATTTCAGCCGGCTTAAAAGAAATGCCACAGCTATATTAGACGGAATGCCTTAACACCGCGCCGCGCGCGAACCAAGTAAAAACCGCACTTTCAGTCGATTGACTCTGGAACGAACCAGTTTCAACCTCATTGAGTCGTAAAGTCAGACCTATGCCCGACGAGTTTTGCATGATGGGTATATGGCCGAGAGAGAGAGAGAGAGAGAGAGAGAGAGAGAGCCGACGCGCGCGAGAAAAACATAACAGTCTAGACTTCTTTGGGGCGAGAAAATCAGAGCCAACACACAGACTCTCTCGATAAACAAATTATTTTTTTCTCTCTTCGAAATTTCGATGAATGTAATATTCGGTGTATTACGACCAAGAGGATGTTCCTCGTCGCGATTAATTATTAAATATAAACGATTGAATATATTTACTCTTTTGCGCGTTTTATTTGAGGTTATTATGGCATTGAAAACTTAGTTTATTTTTTTTTTGTTCAGGGACGAATAATAAATATTTCAATAATACAATACTAATAATATAAATTATAAGCTTAACCTTCTAAACTCGTGTATAAAGTGTTTGTTTCATTCGATGGCACATAATTGATATTTAATAAAATTGTGGTTTTGCAGTAAAAAGTTTTGTTTACACGCAGTACATATTTTCCATTGCGTAACTTCCAGTGTATAAGGCTCGAAAACAAATACTTACGCGCATAACAGAGCAATAACAACACGCAGCGGCACTCTCTAGTTGAAGACTTTCTCTCCGGCCATTTAAATATAAAAAATATAAGCGGATCGTGTACTGCTTTCGATTTAATAATCCTATTGCATATAATAAAATAAATGTGTTGTTAATTAATAAAAACAGTACCTATTCGAAAAGTGTCACCGACCTCGTAATAGTTATAAGTATTTATTTTAATTGCATTCGTTTTAAGATATATTATCGATTATATGACATGCATTAGTGTTGTGTACGAAGACACTTGCAAACATTATTTCTGTTTTAATTTCTGTTTTGGTAAATTGTAACAGGAAATTGGCTCTTATTAAAACTTGCTATAAAAATATGTAATAGTATAATAAATCATGGAAGGCTATTGATATTACACCATGTAAGCAATCATACATTTTAAACTGACAGGAAATAACGGTTGAGATCGTATTTTTTAATCAACTCTGTATTATTCGCTTGGAATATTTGGTTTGAAACGATTCCACGAGTTCCCAATCGAATACAGCTTCGACTCTAACAAATACTTTACTCATTAACGTTCAGAAATCCTAGGCTAATTTAAAAGCTGTCAAAAACACACGTTTTATTCGCGTAGAATAACTCAATTCCCCGATTGTATACAGACCCGCGCGCGCAAGCCATATTCTCAAATATAACTCTATATACTCGCGCGCGGCTATGCGGAATGCAAAACCGTCGTACTATGCATTCACCAAGTCAATGTCCAATTCAACAAAGGAAATTCCAGCTGTGCATAAACATAAAGTTGCCGAAGCAGCAGCGGCTCCGCGAGCGCGCGCGTCTTTCTCCTACTACTTATATTTATGCGCGATCGGAAAGCTTCGGTTTTCCATTTATGCTTGCGCTTCGCCATGTACATACTTACACACGAGGTCATTTCCTAGCGGCGATGATTTTTCGGTGCATCGCCTGACTCGTGAATCGCGATGAGCACGAGCGTTTTTTTTTCTTCTTTCTTTTTCCCCATCCGCGTCGAATGTAGTACTGTAAACACATCGATAATTACAAGGCGCCTGCGCCTGTCATTCACGTGATCTACACGCGCGCCGCGCGAGTAAACAGCGGACGTGCGTGCATGTGTGTATGTAATAGCGCCGCGCGAGTGACGAAAGTGATTAATTGATCGGGGAGCCTCAGCGTACGCGCACTTCTTCGATCTGAAATTGTAATTTCGCTCCGGCGATGGAATAAATAGAAAGAAAATAGAGGCTCGCTTAGACTGCGCTCCTTGACATCGATTGCGATTCCTTTTTTTTTCTTCTATTCTTTTATGAAACGATCGAGCGTCTATTTTCGATCTTAAAGATGCTACGTTGTATATACAGTGTGTATGGAAGGCCGTTTTCGATCTTTTTTTTTTCCTTTTTCTTATGTGGATTGGCTGGTATGCAGTTTTTTTTTTTCGATTTCGTAAGCGCCCATTCTCTGCGACTTTTTGATAAGAAACTTATATTGTAAGTCTTGGGCTATACTGATGTGTTTTTAAAAGTGAAAGTTCGAAATTACAATGGCACACTGCCGGTCTAGCTAATGCGTACTTGTGAAAGCATATATATCACTTCAGTGATTAATCGCTTTTCTCGCCAACACCATAATATTATTGTATTCGTTTTAAATTTAGAAAATATAATTTATTTATCACTATACTCTCACATAAAAATCGTTGCTGATTCATTGATGCTTAAATCCTCAAAATTCAAATGACATAATTCATAAATAAATTAAGCACGAAAAGTCTAATAGCTCGTACGTGTATTAAATATAATATTTTTATATGTCTATACCATTAAATTTGTTTTGAACTTATTGCTTGATGGATAAATATCACTGCATTAATTTAATGCACTTCAATTTTTCATGTATATAATGTACGACTGAAAATAATAAATAATGTTTATTTCGACAATCCTGTATTAATAATAATCTCAATATTTAAAATAATTTTTATAAAAATTTTTAAATAAGTTAACCAATAATAACCTAATCTATAAAAATTAAAGTATTTAAAAATAATATAAGAACTATTAAATACATTTGAATGAATGCTATTGCAAATTATAGGTAATTTAAAATCCTGAAAAAAATATGAAATAACAATTAAATCTAGTAAAATAATTTTTGTCTTAAATGAACAAGAAAATACAAAGAATTTACGACTTATATTCATACACAATTTGAATAATCAAGAAAAGGAATGAATATAGAAATTTATTACTGGACTATTCTTCAAACGAGATGGAGAGAGTTTATTGATCATCATCCAGTACAATAAGTTTATACTCAAATTTCTTGGAGGTGAACTGTTTAAATACAGTCTTCAACCTCGCAAGTTGAGTTTTCAAATATAAAATTTACACAATACAAAGAATTTAAATTATTAAATTTGAAAGTCAACTAAACTATTCATAAGATATGAGCAAATAAAAAACTAAAAAAACGCAAATAATTTCTTCCATTATTATTTAAATTAGCTAAAAAGCTAACAATCGTGAGTAGTATCAAAATACTAGTTACATATGAATTATCATCAAGATTAATTAATTTTTATATACCTGCTATCCGATCACAAATGTTGTTGGAAAAATTTTAATAAACTGTAATTTACTAATTTAGAATTAAGGGATTATTTTCTAACATTACGATAAATAAAATGTATTAAATACAATTATCGGTATATCTAATTTAAATAATAATTTTCCTAGTAGTAGTTATTGAAAAGTTGCAGCCATCAAAACAAAACTGCACAAGAAAAAAAAACTTTGCAATATACATATGTATGTATATGAGCATCAAAGCGGCGCATCGTGCTGCAGAAAAAAAGTCAGTTATTTCGCAATTCCGCTGCACGCCGGGCGTCATTTCCGAACCGCGCGTATATGTATAAAAGATTAATGACGGCAAAACGTCAAGAAGGATTCCTTCGTGGCTGAATAGCTGTACGAAATGTAATGCGAGAGTAAGCGAGTGGGTCGCTTAATAAACCGACACCTGTGACGCGCGAGTCTTGCCCGCCACGCGCGTCACGAAAGCTTTCCACTGGCGCGCGCTCGCCACTAGAATCACCTCTCGCGCACATATAAACATAAACACACACATTTATTTGAATTTCAACTTGTGGATAGGTCGAATATATGTCTCTCTCTCTTGGGAATCGACAGTCATCGCGACTAGCCCGAGATTTCGACAAACTGCGGGGAAAAACCACGCGCATAGCCTTTTATCGTATACATGCGCACGAGTTTAACTTTATTTTACGATTTCGCTAATAGTTTTAAAAGCTGCTTTATTTGCATTGCGGTCTCTCTCTCTCTCTCTCTCTCTCAGCGCGGCGCGACTTGTGAACCTATGCGCGGCGGCCTGTTTGCCCGTGATTGATTCATTCTTGAAATTGGCCAGGCGAGACGACGACGACCGACCATAAGGTGTTTTTGTCACACCTGCGCCCATGGGAGCGAGTTTCTTTTTTCGGGAATTGCGTTTAATTCACTGCCGTAAAATTATAATTTAGCTCTCTCGAAGGCCGGCCTAGGACTTTGACCACACTTTAAAACGAATTTATCTCGTATTTGCTCAACCTTGTTTTGCTGGCTGCGCTGCGATGAAAAAGCTTCTGACTAATGGACGATTTATCTCCTTGACATTTAAATTTGAGTTTATTTTCCATCCCATTATTTGTTGGCAAACTATAATTTTTATTTTATGCACTTCTATTGTTATTATATCATATATTATGCTTTATAATTTCTATCTGTTTTGTGAAAAATTAGTTATTTGTATCATTGAATCATCATAAAAAACTAAGACAAATAAATATCAAAAATAAAATGTCTATCTAGGATCTTAACAGCCAATATCTGCTCCCATAATGAATCGTTTCACTTTGTACTAGCACCGAATTTGTATTCATTCGATAAAAAGCATACAAGTACGTGGAAGCATTTCTTTTACTTTTATCTTCATTAAACGACAAGTTAAAAAAATTCCATAGAAAAAAGAACGAGTCGAGAGAGGCTCGTAAAAAACATTTTGGTCTGCGCTTTACGTGCAATCGCCCTCATTCCCTTTAGCGCTAAGAGGAAATAAAAAGTCATCGCTTCCTAAGAAAAACATTACCGCGCATTAAAATGCCGCGCGCGGACAAACAGAAACAGGCACGAAGCACATATAACGTTATCTCATCTCGAAAACTATGCGGAGCCTCGAAAATCTCGGAAAAACGACTTGAGCGATGCGTTCGAGAAAAGTCTCAACGCTTCCCTCCCCATCTTTTCACGCGTAGATCGATGGGAATGAAATTTGATTGATTATAGCCACGTCATTTCCGTCGATCGTGAAAAATAAGTTTACAGGAATGTTACTGATATGAGCCTTGTGAAATACAAATATTTAGGAAGTTGGCTATTGACACCATTTACTATTATTCGGTACACATATACTCTTTTATTCTATATAACTAGATAGTCATTAGTATGGAGTTTTGTCGAGTACTTGAATGAGAAGATTAAAATATCGAAAGATGTTTTAAACCTTTCATCGTTATAATTCTATTCCTGATTTTCCTTATTTTAATTTATATTTAGTTTATTTTTAGCCATATGTCATGAATAAATTTTAAAAGGTTTTACATTTAACATGTTTTACATTTAAACATGTGTGTGCAACTAAAATTTTATATTAAATAAATAAAATAGTATTTTTAAATTATATTATACATAGGAAGAAAATATTTATTTGTGGAATCCACGAGACATTATAGTTGACTCATGTTTATAAGTTGCAAGAACCAAAGACTTTAATTACAGTATCTAAACACTTTGTTGTCAAAACCATAGGTCTTTCTTTCTTTCAATCTTTGATTATGTCATGCATTCGAATACTTGGGACATCCAAAGTAAATTATTACGTCTTGAGCATTTCGATTTGGATCTCATAACCAAAGCTTTAGTTACTACATCTAAACCACTTCCAGTCATTGAATTTGATTATGACATTCAAATCTTTGCTTCATACAAGCAAAGTGTTTTTTCCGCGTATATGAGGATATTTAACAGAAAAGAGATAGTTAAATAAAATTATTTTACATTAAAACGCTTCGAGCATTGAATGATGACAGGATTGCTTTCGGTTTTACCTGCGATAGAGAAAACGCGAATCAGGAAAATTCGCGTCAAATATTTCCAATGATTATACACACAAAACAGTGCCATATACAATCGACAATCGCATACGAACACAAACAAGGAAAAGACAATTTAACGTAATTCCCTGGATGGCGAAATAAAAAAGTCCGCGCACCATCGCATTTCCTCATGACGCGCCATCCTGGATACATCCAGGAAGTTTCTTCTTTCCGTCATAACATAGAATACTATGTGCAGCGCTCGCGTCAAGGGCACACTCGCGATAAAGTCCAAAAAAACCGCATTTACATTAAATGCGCCCGGCGGCGGCGCCGTCCAAAGGTCGCGGCTCGTATCGCTAGACCCCAAGATCCCCGGAAAATTTCGGCGATCGCGCACGTGCGTCCAGCCTCTGTGTGTGTGTGTGTGTGTGTGTGCGGGATGGAAAAGCTCGAGCGCGCGAGGCCCCCCGAGATAAGCGAACAATGAGACGCCTCTCTCCGCGTGTGTTTATTGTCCCGTACGCGCGCACTCGAATATCCCGCACTGGCGCGTATTGTATAGCAGCAGGAAAAGCAATTGTTCGAGTCTGGAATAAATATATAAACGTGCGTATATCGCGGAGTTCCGAGCAGCAGCAGCGCCACGAGTTTCGTATCTTATCTGACGTCCGCGTACAGGAGACAGAGAGAGAGAGAGAGAGAAACCGTTCGCTCGCGTTTTTCCTTATATATAATGTGGCTGTGTGTGTACGGCTCTCTTTGTTGCTCCGCGTGTTTTTGGCGAGCCGGACACGTGCGAATACATAATCGTGAGAACGTTGAACACACGAAATATTGGGTATATATCGCGAGGTCTTTTACGTAATGTACGTCGACTTCGTTCTTTTTTTTTTTCTTGCGTCTTTCAGTTCCTCTCTTTTCTTTTTCTCCGCGATTGCACGTAATCGTTCGTTAATTTCGTGCGTGCATTATAGGCATGCATGGGAGAGCGCGTCAATGCGCTTTCCGAAGCCTGCAGGCATTTCGATGATAGTTTTATTTGTGCTCATCGCAATTTTGGTGCAGATTGTACGTATAGTGGAAAGTACAAACAACGCAATCAATTCGTCCAAGTTGATAAATACGTTAGTTTCAGTTTTGTTATTTTTAGTATTTTTGCATGGGACTTTTGTAACATCATTTATAGAAATACCAAACAGAAACATAATATTTACTTCATAAATTAAATCTCTGGTAAAATATATAACCGCAGTATTGTTTTATAAAATTGAGCTTTTAATTGTAATCAAAATTTAAATAGGTTTGACAGAATAAAACTTGCTTGGAAGCCCATCGTCATTAGCGATTTTTCCCGTAAAGTAATCTACAAGTCTTCATTCCTTAAAATATAATTAATTAACACCCGCCAGATAATTAACTGAAAAGACATAAAATCATTCTCTCGTTGTATCAAAGTTTCCACAAGCTAGTAAAATTGCTCATAGTTAATTGTACAGTCCAAAATGTTTCAGCATACCTGCAAGTAATTCCCCGATATCGATTAGCAATAAACAGATATAATCGATGTGCGATGCACTAACCGTACGTATAAGATATATTAGCAATCGCAGGAAACCGCAGTTCAGCACTGCCTATACAATATATTATAGGCCGACAAGGAAAACACGACAGTTGAAATTTTTCCAAACTTTAGACGACACGCGTCTACTTATATACATATTCTCGGCGCGCGCGCGCAAAGTATGCAGATCGATCCGTTTAGTGCCCCGTTTTAACATCCAGCACATGCACCGTAGCTAAGCATAAATATTCTCGCGAAAACAAAACCGTATAGCGCGCGGGATATAAACTAAGCGAGGCAAAGAAGATTTGCATCGCCACCTCCTCTGGAGACGAGCGAAAAAAAAAAAGAGGGCCGAGGCGCAACAAAAAAAAAAAGCAAAAAAGTAGAAGGGCTGGAGCTCGAGCGGCAAAAAAAAAAATTCATAAACCATAAAAGTGGCTCTCGGGAGAGGCTCATCCCCGAGGCTCGTAAACTCGCGGAAAGTTCCGCTTTAGCTTGCGGTGCGCGAGCGGGTGGGTAGGTAAGGGGTGCGGGAAAGCAAAGAAGATCCCCCGCGGCGGTTTGGGTGCGCCGATGAGGCGC
Source organism: Megastigmus dorsalis (assembly GCA_900490025.1). Taxonomy (NCBI): domain Eukaryota; kingdom Metazoa; phylum Arthropoda; class Insecta; order Hymenoptera; family Megastigmidae; genus Megastigmus; species Megastigmus dorsalis. The sequence continues at coordinate 48,238 of UELU01148008.1, forward strand.
CTCCGGAAACTGCGACTACGGGCCGCCGCCGCCGCTGCTGCTGTACATACGCGGTCCGACTCAAGTGCATAAGAGAGAAGAGAGAGTGAGAAAAGTAGCCTCCTGAAGAAAATGAATGAAGAAAAGGGAATACACGCCACGGAGTAATCCGAGCGCGCGCGAACGGCTGGCCCCGCAATTTTGGCCCCTGCCGCGTGCAGCATCAGCTACTAAGCGCTATAAAAAATGAATTACGGCGACGAAAATCGCGCGCGAGTACGAGGTGCAGAGGGGGTGCAATTATGCAAATTCGCGGGTATGAGGGAGGAGTGTATAGGCGGACGGACAGGCCGCACGAGTGCCAAGTGCACATATACACTGCACATACACACACACACACACACACCCACACACATACGTATAGGTATGTATATAATGTGTATATACGCGAAAGCTCGTTTATATATGTACGCGGGCGGTGCAGGCGTAAATGCGATCGGCTTACAGGCTGCAGCACACAGGAGAGCCGTATAGTCGCGCGCGGCAGCTGCATAACGAGCTGTTGATTGCGCGAATTTGACGCGCTCTCCTGTATATACATATATTATGTATACATATATGTACGCTCCTCGTGTTAAAGAGCCGCAATTACTGGACCGTATTATACGTACATCGCAGCGGCTGAATAATGTCACAGTCCATTTGGGCAGCTCGTACATATATATATATATATATATATATATAGACCAGCGAGAAGCCGCGAGGCGTACGCCATATGTATATATAGCGTCCTGTTCGAGTTACCGCGCCGCTGAATCAAATGTATCATCTCTTTGTACATACTTTTACGGGCTCTCTCGGAAATGTATAGCGTTGCATACAAATACAGATCGATACTTTAGAAAATTAGATAAGATTAATCGTGCGTATAATTCGACGAGATATTTGAATAAGCGTCGAGCAATTTTTACCGCAAACACAATTATGTCGTCCAATAGCCTCGCTGATAATTGGAGCTGCCGCGTTAACGTTATAAGCGAGCGCGACTGCGTAGCGGGGCTAGAGAGAGAGAGAGAGAGAGAGAGAGAGAGAGAAAGAGTCGGTAAAGCGCGACTGGCTGGCGTGCAGCAGCAGCTGCATCGGTATGGGCGAGTCGGAGACAATCAGCCGCAGCGAGCACCTGCATAACAAGCTGCCTATTGCGCGCCCCTGTGTACACATAGCTATACATTCTACGAGTCTGTGTGCAAAGTGTACGTGTGTGTGTGTGTGCAGCTTGAGACCGAGTGTCTGCATTCTCTTCGGTGCAATAGAGCGGGCGAACTATCTCTCTCTCTCTCTCTCTCGCGCGCGCCTGGCAAGGACGTTTCTCCGATCGCGAGTAAGGTTCCCCGCGCGCGCTCTAGCTTTTCTCTCTATTGCTCTATATATATGCGCCTCTCTCTCTCTCTCTTTCTGTCTCTGGTATTTATTCACCTTTTTTCCTGTGCGCGTGCACAGTCGAGGAGGAGCGCGTCGTCGCCTACTTTTATGCGGCTATGGCGTTATGCAAAGAATCACTCGAGCCTTTTATTATGGAACTGAATATAGCGGCCAATGAATTTTTAAAAGCTATCGCTCATTTCCGCACCGATGCTGAGCAGTGCGCGCCAAAGGGGTGTATATACATACTACGCTACGGACGTACAGCTGCGAAGACGAGGCATCGGATGCTTTTCCAAACAATCTATAGATGAAATGCTTTGGATATAATAAAAGCTGTTTTGTGAACAATGTGTTTTAGAAAGCGTAATGAACGAGAGAGTCTATAGACGCGAGTTTAATGAAAAAAAAAAAGAGGAAAAAAAAAGGTTTGAGTTTAATACTTACGTCAGCCTTGCGTTGAGATAATGATTAATATTTGCCGTTTTGATCGACCAAGGTGAAACAACAACGCAATTTAGGTAGATTATGGTTTAAACAAATGTATTAATATACGCGCGTGTCAACGCGTATGTTGTGCAACCGCACGCTTTGTTTTGTTTTTTTTACTATTATTATATATTTAATAAAAATTAACATCGACATCCTTGTTAACTGCTTGCGACGGGAAAAAAAAAGAAGAAAATAGGAATAATTATACTGAGAAATGCCACCTTGCAATTAGACTCCCCCAAGTTTTAAATATTTATGTCAATTGCCCTGGCTTTTTATGTCTATCAAGGTTTTACTACATAATTGTCAAGAATGTCAAAAAGTCGGGTTCTAAGTACAGTCGCTCATAACATTCCGCAGATTAAATTGCTTTGTTTTCCTACGGACACACTGCAGCGTAAAATACCGTGTCGAAATAAGAAAATTTTCGTCCTTCGCGCGGCGTTCCTTGCATACTGTTATTAGCAATGCATTCACTACTTCTTGGCGATGCTCTTACTAATTACGAAACGAAATTACATACCCGCGCGACAATAATCACCTGCAAAAATTGTACAAAATAATTTGTCCTGCACACACGGTTTCTAATCCACACGACATCGCTGCAGAATCTTTTGTTTGAACATAACGTCCAATTTGTCAAGACATAACGCTATGACGAATTTCCCACTAATCGAACGGATCTTAGGTTTTTAATTGATATATGGTCTGTATTGAACAAAATGAATTCTTGTAATATTGCAGGTGGCGTTTTGAAGATCGATTGTACCTTGTTAGTAAATTAATAGGAACTAATTAGATTAATTAAAAATAATTGGATCTATTCTTTGAAAATTTCCGCATTTTTATCACTGATCTGTAAAAGAGATTTTATTTACACATAAACTCATTTCAAATTTGAAGTTGACTTATGAGTGTATACCGACACAATTATAAATAAATTGTGATTGCACTCCAGATATTTTATAAATGATGTCATTGCATTTCAACATCACTTTTCACGATTGATCCAATACTCATTTCAAGTATGATTATCGATTGTTATTAGCAATATGCAGTTTACGTCATATACAAATCTGTTATTGATTTAACGCCGTTTTTAGTTTAATGAGATTTCTTTAACTTTAAAATAATTTTAAACTATTATTATCATCTTGCAACCATTATTTTTAACCCATAACCTGGACATTCTAGTACAAACATTTTTACGGTCTCATTGTATATACTTATCGGCAGTATAGGTTTAAGAGTTTCTGGTAAGAATCTTGACGAATTGCTCGTTAATCCTTAAACATTCTTTCACAAAGTTACGAAATTTTTTAACAAGTTCAAACAAAAATGTTGCTTATTCCGTTACAGTTTTAATTCCAGCATAGTTTAATGTTACGTACATGAAATTGTTTTTTTTATTATATGCGAATTTTCCAACTGTTCATGTGAATTAAAGACAAGAACATTGCAATAATTCATAAATCAATTATTTTATAATAATAAGAATAATTTATATTAATATGAATCTAAATGAGAATACAATTCAGCCTTCATTAACAAAGCAATCATAATGTTTTTGCATGTTCTTTCATGGTAACAAATACATTTTCAAAAGAAATCGTTTGACTGTTATTCTTCACCCTACGATAATATAGACGATTTGCATTGTACGTTATATGATCTTTTATTCAGAGGTCTATCTAAATTGTTCACTGCGAAACTAATATTCGTATAATCCGTTAGGAGTATGTTAAAGGCTTTTAAAACGGAATAGACAACAATTTCACTATAATAACAACAATGAGTATAAGATCACCGTTATTGAACAGAATCATTGATCTACTTTTAATAGTCCCTATACATCCAGTTAATGGTTTCATTACCAACAAGTCTGTAATATTTCTTCAATTATTGTCTTTAAGTATTGATTTTCCATTAGGTACTGCGCAGTGTATAAATTGTCACGTGCGCGCTACTTGGCTGCTGCATACTCACGGCCATCCCCCCCGATACTCATTCGCTCTCGTCACTAAATATATATATACTAATTGAATAGATAGGTCGAACACCAAAATATACATTCAATTAACGTGCAGAGACCGTAATGAATATACATATCGATGCCCTTTTCAAACAACGCATGCAAATACTAAGCAAGAATCTCTCAAGCTACTGAACCTGTTCAAAATGAATGTTTGTACACTTGGATTTCGTAGTACGCTTTGAATTTGCAAAAGAATCCCTCTATATTTTAAAAATCGCACATCTGTAAATAAAATATATACATGTATATAAGTTTATATCGTGGCACGTATCCTTTTACCGTTAAATACCATGCGATCCTAGAACACTCGAGGCAAACATAACGGTCGGCTATTTCATCGGCTATATACGAACTGCGTCACCGCGCTTAAAGAAAGAGAAACGCAAATACATAAGACAAAGCGATGGCGCGGAGCGCGAGGCGCAGTGAAAAGAAACAGGAAACAAAAGAGAAAGGATCTCTCTTTTCATAAGTCGTAACTTTTAGATAAACAACAACAACAACAACAACAACAACAACAACAACATTTTTTCACCTCCTCCACCGCGCGGATATGCACGGCACGAAAATGGTAATGGGTATATATAATGGAATGACAAACGGTTCGTCGATAAAAATGGCCTCTGTGCCGCTGCAACTATATACTGCCATTCGCAAATTGATATATACAGAGAGAGGGAGAGAATCCGTACGGTATTTCGTCGGAGAATGTAGAAAGGCGCATTGTGCGCAGTTCTTTTTCAATAGTATGAGACACTGAATTTGTTTATTAACTTTATATTTGTATTATTGTTCATTTTATTTTGCACCGACAGGTATTTATAAAGTTAAATTGGAAAATGTCTAACAAATTTGAAATTAGTATGCAAAACCGTTAAATTGGAATAACGCATATTGGCACGGTGAATCGGAACTGCGCCTAACCCCAAAAATAGAGATGCTACAACGGCATGTGGTACCGGAAAAACTCGTACCACGCATCGAAAATCAGCGTACTAACTCGAGTAGTCATAATTCCGATACTAGCACAGCTTTACCTGACACCGTCCTAGGATTTTCTTATGCCCGAGCACTGATATTTAAGGTACTATGTAGAGTATCAGTTTTTCTGGTGATATTCTTTCTCCGTATAGGGATTTAGCGCAGCGGTGAAACCTGTTACGTCGACGCGCGCGCGCTCGGCTGCAAAGTGAGCTAAAGACCTTACTATCGCGGAACGGCAGCGATGTACAGTTTGTGTGTGCATTACTCGCCGGGCTCTACTGCCGCAGCGGCCTTCTTATCACGCGCGCGCTTATTTAGTAGCGATGGATGTCGTTTTCTACTGCATAAATCATGCGTAATTATTGTCATTACTTTTAAACGCGACAACGGAATGTGAAAGCATTAAATGAGAAAACCACCACGAGCGGTATGATGCATTGGTGAAAATTTGAGATTTTGTATTATTAATGAACCTCGTAGGTTTTTCATCGATCATGTAGCGATGTAAAGTGGTGATCGTGAACGTAACATCGGGGTATCGTTATGCGATATCTGCTTATGACTTTCAAATACATTATTCAAAGAGCCAATCAATTTAGCCAGTTGTCGAAGTAACAGTGAACATTATTTATTTTTCTGCCTTTGTTTGCCTTGTTTTCTTCGTGTATACTTTGTACTTGTACTTATTCGATTACATTATGAAAAATAAATAAAAATCACTATTTATGATGTTAACTTTAGAGTACAGTTGAATTTATAAGTAAATAATCCTATATCTTATGTATTATTCTTCAAGGAGAAAGATTTAGTCATATTTCCGTGTAAGAGAGTTGAAAGGTTTACTAAAAAAATGTTTCCTTAATTCCATAAATATTCAGACCATATAAGCTTAAAAATCTCGAATGTACCGTAAGTCAAACCAATTTTTTTATCTTAATTTACTTGGTATATTTTGCGGTAGAATTCACGTACAGGAAAGTCGCAATATTATTGTTTTGTATTAATTTTTCCTCAATTAGGAGAAACATCCGACTAAAAATAATGTAAATATCTTTTCCACGTACTAAAGTACACACATTCTACATTTTTTTCCTCGTACGTTAGTGGATATTTTCTATACTGAAATGATCCATACAAGTTCAAAAAGTGCAAAAACCAAAACCCTATTATTATGAAAAGTATAAATTACAGTCATGAAAAGTCTTCATGACCAAAATATATTTGTTGCATTGTTCTCTATATACTCATTTTGTGTAATTATCAGTTGAAGAATTCGGTGATTGTGTACGAAAAGAAATCGATAATTGAAACAAAAGAAATGTCATAAAATATTATACTAACAAATGCACTTGAACTGTATTGTGTGGTCAACTTCTTGTTTTTTTGTATATAATAAAAATATAAAATCATTTTCTTATAGTATCATATCGCCAACCTATCATTCCCACCAGATCGAATGCAGAAACTACCTAATTTTAAAAAGAACTTTACCATATATAATCTAATCCCATATATGGTTAATAAATCTAAAAGTGATCATTCAAACTAGTCCTGATTCCCCCCGCAATGACACTCTAAACTCGGAATATTACCCAGATTTAGGAAGCTCGCGCGCCACCGCGACGAAAATAGCATATTGGTAATGAAATACGTTGGGTGGCGCGAAGGTGTATATAGATCGGCCAAAATGATTAACGGGAACGTATAGGCGGCGGCGCGGGCTTGAGCGGCTCTCAAAATATTGACATCCCATCTGGGCGATAAGAACAGCAGCAGCAGCGGCGACGGGCGCGGGTCTGACGTCGTCTCCGATGCGAGCGTAGCTGCGCGCGCAACAGACAGAGAGAGAGAGAGAGAGAGAGAGAGTGTGTGTGTGTATAGAGCCTGTGCAGAGAGCACATCCACTGGCTTGTTCTAGCTTATCTAGACGACGTGGCCGTCGACAAACCGAGGACACGATCGGCGATTCACCTCGACGAGCCACCTCGACGAGCCACCTCAACCCACAGGCCATAAGCTCGGAGAGATAATGTCCACTCGGAGAGTCGTGTGCGAAGGTTTTGAGGTTTTCAGGTAATCCCTCGAGTATAACCCACTCTCCCAGCGCATTATGCTGTTAGCTGTAGGTGAGCCAAAGAGATAGATAGATACATGTGTATGCGGAACGTGGAAAGGACGCCATTTCATTTTACGCAGTTTCCTCGCACTCGTCCTATCTTTCTTTTCATTTAAAACTGTTATCTTGTAATCGCTGGTGTAGAGAACGAGCTGATTGTTAAGGTATCTGTATAGTGTTCGAGCACTGTCACGAACTGAGATCTTCATCTTGGTCAGTGATTGTTTACGATCATAAAACCAATTTCAATGAACAACGGAAATTGTACGCTTGTCCATTTTCGATCAATTTCGCTTATCGCTTAAGTTTAACATCACTCGGAGAATAATACAGAAGGGTCTGCTTTTTTTAGACGATATCATTTTTGAGGATAGAAATTTATTGTACTTTTTTTTAATGTAAGCAGAACGATCTCGAGAACGATTCCAAACTCACTGGAGTTTTTTTACCAGTTATCAATGCAATTTTAACTTACTACCTCCAAACGTTATATGTTCGTCTGAAAGAACCTATTGGTATTCCCAGAAATATTAATATAAGTTGTAAATGAAAACGTTCAATTCAAGCGTTGAGTCTAGCTTTTTAATTAATGATTGATTGCAATTAAAATGAAACGTTACAAGCTGTTTAATTTTGACGTATAGATTGAAATGAAGTGTTTTGCTAAACTGACCAGGAAAAAGCCATTGATCAGATCAATTAAAGAGTCATCGAACTCGAAGTGAAAATATTTTTCCTTCATTGGGCTGAAATCTTTATGAACGTAAGTATATATCGGTCGGCTTGTCTCCCGTACGCCGCAGATAGTAAAGCATGAGTATATACACGTTGCGAGATTATCCGAGAGGCTCAAAAACTCGTCGCGGCACTTAAAGCGGACATTATCGACGGCTTATGTAGGCGTGCCATGGGTGGATAGAGAGGTGAATCCCCCGATCGTGTCCTCGGTTTGTCGACACACGTCGCATAGATAAGCCTGGCGGAAAGGCACAAGTCCATGGATGCAGGGACGAGGCGCGCGGGCGTAAACCGTTCATCAGATGTCAGTCTGCAGGCCGGTCGAACTGCGCTGCGGCGGTCTTCTTATCGCTGGACGGGATGTCAATATTTTGAATGGTTCAAAACCCGGTGACGAGTTGCCGCGCGTTATAATCACTTCGACGATCTCGTGATATATATCGCCGGTATACTCTTTTGCATTCCATTATGAAATTATGGATTTTGACCGTGTGACATTGGATTTAAATCTGGGTTTCGCGCTGATAATCGAATTAGTAAAATCAACGATTGTATCATTTATTGTACGTTTTTAAAGAGAATGAATATGTCTGAAGATTCAATACATTAATTACAATTACATCAATTAGCCTCAAAAGTATGATAGGCTATCTATTTGTTCAATTTGTAATTGCAAGCTAGCATTATATACAAGTTTATTTTTCTAGATCTTTTTAGTCAAAAACCTGAAATGTACACTGCGTGAGTTTAACCTGTTACACGTTCCTAGAACTTACTCCACCGCCCGAGTACGAAGCCACGAAAATTTCAGAAACAAGCTTCCGCACTTGTTAAAAATGATGAAGTATTATTGCTGTAAGGAAACTTACTTACTACATTCTATAGCTTCTGTGAAACAAAATATAATACGTAAGCCTACAAATAGAAATGAAACATCACTATTGTATGGAATAAAACTATTTTAATTCTTTAATTCTATACGATTAAGAACAAGCCTTTTAAAATATTCTATTTTCTTCTAAAGTAGAATTGTCTAAATATCGCAACAATAACAAAAACTATTTCTTATGTTTCGATTACCTTTTTAAATGAATGTATGTGCGCTATTATCTTGTCTAATGACGTCAAACGTGAACGAGGTAAATTGTTATGACGATCTATCATTATCATTTAATTTCTTACCTTATCTATTTTATAGAATCAAGTAAGTGTTCGAGGAAACGAGTTAATTTCTACACACACAATTATTTGATAGTTTTGCACTCGCGCCATTCCTATAAATAATAAAAACATAATTAACCCTATAATACATGTACACAACTTAATTTGTCAATTAAGCTAAATCCTTTATCTAATTAAACAACCGGATGCATAAATTTGAGAAGAAAAAAAAATAAAATATTAAAACTCGATTTCGCGGTTACTTATAAGGAAGGTTTTTTATGGGATAAAAGGCGTTATTTTTATAGTTCTTTTCTGAAAGATAATTAAGTAACTTTCTTATCTCCTCGAATCGCACTTAAAGCAGTTCTCATTTGAGCTCGCGAGCCGGGGAGAGACAACATATGTAAATGACTTGTTGCAGAAGTTAGTTTCACCGGGTGCATGTTCGCACGGAATGCATCGCGCGCGAAAGTCTCAAAACACACGGGTTCGCAGAATTAATGGAATGAAAAAAAAAAAGTAAAAGCACACCCGACGTATGCAACCTAAATATACTCGAGATATAGCGCATACATGATACACACACACACACACCTGTACAAGATGCTTTCGATCGATTTGGAGAAACCGAATCGTTCGTCTGCTCTCGCGTGTTATACCTCTCGATTTGCACGAATTCGAAAAAGCCGGAAAAACCCGAGTGATACATATCGTTTCGTTTCGCGCCTGCCCGTGCGACGTTCGATCCTCCATCTTAGATGCTCGTCGCGCATCTCGGCGATCTAAATTTATTTCGGCTACACAGTCGTAAAAATACATCTAAAGAGCTACTATGGGTTGATGACACGCTACTGCATCTCGCTCAAATTAGACGTTTTTTGTTTGTAGTGTCTACCGGGCGCGAGATTTTATGTTCCCGCGGATCAGAGCAGTCCCGTTATTGTTTTCATTGGCCTTTTTAACGATCGTGGACGCGCATATATACGTTTTCGACGAAACCATGCGCCGCGCGAAAACGTTGTTTCGGAGCGTGCAACAATTTGGTAACGTGATACACACGTCTCGATTTTGTTTTGACTTTGATTTTATAGCGATACCTGAAATTATTTCTCGAGAGTTCTGTGAATCAGTTGAGGAATGATTTAACGAGACATCACGCGATCGACTTACGCTGTGGTACATTGCAGACTTAAACAAAAATACGACATTTCTTTTGGTTCTTCCTGAAATTATTATATTATATATTCTACATGTGCACGATCGGTAAAGATTGCTAATGGAGGCATAAGTCTGTTGTTTTTCATTTACATTTTTTCTCTATCTTTTCTTAATTAATCCTGTCTCTCCCCGTGAATCGTACGAAAATATTCTCCTCGATGTTTGTAAACACTGTTGCTGTTGCTGCTGCTGCTGGATGCACAATTAAAGTCCGGCTCGATTTTAAAAGGTAAAAATCGTGCGTCGGGTGGCTTTAAACGCATTTATCGCCGGGAGCGATTCCTTAGGAGTGTGATACTGTTATGAACCTGTTTACCGCATATGCGCGCGCGCGACTCGATACTCTCTGCTGTACATATTCCATTCGAAGCACTACAGTGGTTCGCAGTCGCGTATTATTTTTCGCAGACGACTTTATAATATCCGAGAGACTCATTTGCTGGACCCATACGCGGAGAGAGAATCGTATAACTTGGACGCTCGAGGCAATAACGGACAGAATCAACACTCATCTTCGACGCAACTCGGCCTTTTTTGTTGTTCTCTCTCTCTCTCTCTCTCTCTCTCTCTCTCTCTCTCTGTTTTATCTTGTTTATGCATGGGGAGCACAATTCTCGTTACTCTCCCGTCCAATGATGGGCTTCGTGTATACGATCGAATTTACGTCCATTATAAACCGGACGGACTTGGTCGCTATACTAGTGAATCCTCTCGCATATTCTGTTTTCCTTTTACTTTTCTCTGTTTCATTTTCCCAACTGTACAGCTTGGCTCAAGATTGCTTTGCGATTCTGCGTATTTTATGACATGGATAATGTGATAAAGCGAATGTTGTTTTGATAATTGGATACATTTTCCTCTGTTTATAACAGCTTTTACTGGGATAGCAATAGTTCTGAAGATAATTATAATTTTAGTTGACGATTTGACCCGAGTTTGACATAATTAAAAAAGGCCCTGATAGAAGTGCTGCAATTTAAGTTTTTAAATTTGTAATTATACAGAGCCAACTGAATCTTGTCGATAAAAATATTATTAAAGATGGGTATGAGAGTTGAAGTTGCAGATGTGCTTGGATCAAATTCCTGTGACGTTTCCGTGAAGCAATATTCTTCTTAAAAGTATTGATTGGGACTTATTAACGTAATGAATACGATTGCAACTAATTCACGCATATTAATTTCGGCTGACATCAACTCGAATCTTTCCAAAGATCCTTTGGTTATCAACTCGTCACCCTTTTCAAATCTTCTCAAGCAACAAAACTATATAATTCAATCCGTTTTCTCTAAAAAGACTATACCCATTACGTAAACTGCACATTCGACGAACGAGGTTGGACAAACAAAAACTCAACCGCTGCAATCGGGCGCAATATATAAAAAAAGAAAAAAAATACGCGTGCGCACAAAGTATTCGAGAGCCTACTTTAGAGAGAGGCCAAGACGTAAACAAGTCGCGGAAATAAAGTGAGTCAAAAATATTTCGGATGAATCAGACGAGTGGGAGCTTGCACTTTGATATCGTGCATTATTAAGCCTGGTGCCGACGTCGTGCAGCTGAATTTTTCTCAGCGTATACATGGCAGCGTCACCCAGCGTCCCGAGAAAGCGCTAAACTTGTGTTTACCGTTGATAAGTTTCACAAGCCAGAGCAAATGAACGGGGCGCGCGCGAGAGAGAGAGAGAGAATCAAGGTATGTGCGCGAGTATACACAAACCTAGAAGTCTCGGGTACAGGAAGTTAATAAGGCGAAGTCAACGATACTCTGGAATTCGTTCGTGCAGCCAGGGGGACACGAAGAAAAAAAAAGAGGGAGGCAGAGTAGATAAGCTATCAGCCGGTATAATCTCAACCGTATACCTTATCGACTCACCTGCTTTTACGAACGGCTCGCGTACGCGTCGCACGTACAAGCACCAGATGCAGCAGACATCGAATTGTCATAAGCTTAGATTTTTCTTTTACGAGCACACAGCTAATGCAACGTGCGCGATAAACGTCGAGGGAGAACGAAGCATAAGCGCGGCGCATCTATAGCTGACAGCTCTCTTATCTCCACCGACTGATCGTGCACGACAATATTTTTTCTCTCTCTCTCTCTCTCTCTCTCTCTCGCAAACTGCGCGCCTTCTCCAGCGGCCGGGAAACACGCGAACGGATCAATCCGTTGTACACGTGTATAACTATATCGCGAATTGCGATGCATTGTTTTTCTGGGAAAGACGAGCGCGAGCATCGGGTCATACGATTTTGCGCCACTTCTCGAAACTACGTGAAATCCAGCGTAATGGGACTTTGTTTTATTGCCTCTTGCGCGCGAGTGCAAACGTTAATTAGCTAACGTTAATTCCGCATTTCGCTGAACTTCTTCTTTCCTTTCTGGATTAATTTGTCTGTGCAAGTAAAAATTCAGCTTTACGATGTTATCTAGAGAAATTTCAAAAGGTGCCATAATGGTGTGTAACAAGTCCTTGTGATCCGTTTTTTGTAATTTGATTGAGGTTAAATGATAAAAAAAAGTGCCTTTAATATAATAACGCGCGCGGACGTTTAATTGTGTTCTTGTAAAAGTTGATTTAAACTCGTTTCGAATAGTTAAATACTGTAAAACAACTCGCTCCTGTTTTACGCGCTTTAAAATTTCTTTTTTTTTTATACCTAAATTTCTCGGTAACTTGATTTACTGTTTTTTTAATTCAGATTCAGGTCTACTGCATAAGTGAACCAGTTAAAATTGCAGACGTATTTTGAAATTTAATATTTCAGGTGTGTTAGAAATGCGCGCTCGTGCGTATAAAGATTATATTATGATTTAATTACTGCACTTAGATATTTTTATTTCACTTAAAGAATGATTATATAGCATTCACATGTTTTTCGAGAAAAATACGATTACGGTTAAATGGCGGGTTCAGTAATTCTTGTAAGATTGTGTAGAAATATGCGATAAGTATCATAAAGTTATATTGTACTGCACCCGCGTTTACCCTAAAATTTAAATCACCACAGAATAAATATTATTATCTATATGCAAATTGCGATCCTGAACCAAGATATTTTTCATGCTTAATGGCATTTTTTTTTCGGATACTTATCGCGGATTCAGATGTGTATTGCAGGTCTCGTTTTTGTACAGGAAATTTCTCTTTATCTTAACGGTTAATTAGCTATTTACCGGCGCGTCCGGGCCGTAAGTAAATGGTATTTGGAATCCATTTAATATACAGTGCACAGCCGCGTTAAGTGCAACTGCGTCACTACCTCAATTCCACATTTCTCTATGTCAATTATGTCTTTTGCGATAATAAGTGATCTACGAATACGATGTATCTTCTCAATATACATACTTTAATCTTATCGGGAAATGGTTTTCTTGGCGATAATGTTATCCATGTATACGCATTGGTTTACGATCTTTTTTTTTGTAAATTTGGAAAGCGTATACTGCGCAGTAGAGTGTAGTACTGGGAAAAGTGTTCCTGTCGTATCGACTGTTTTCACCAATAAAGAAATTTGGATACGTTAGTTTTATTGCATTAAATAAACTGGCTATTAATTTGTCAAATAATTTTATTTATTTGAATTCAATAAATTGCTTTTCGGCTTGATTTCACTTTATTACTCGTTATTACTCTAACAAGAGGTTATGCAATAACGTAATGTTGATCCTCAGAACTAGAAATCTCTCCCAGCTTACATCTATCTCATTAAGTATATCATACCAAAAAAAAAATCATAACTCATAATCAGTCGCGCAAATATACGTATTATTTAAAGTAAACAAAAGAAGCAGCCCAGCCAGCACTAAGCCCAAAGTGTAACGGAGCAAAAGAAAAAAAGAAACCAACAGTTGCTCCAGTCAAGTCTCTACATACAGAACCGCATCGCATGCGTCGCAGCGCAGCGAAAAGGGATTAAGGAGGCAAAAAGCACACGTAGAGAACGAGATACACGCGCGTGTGTGTGTGTATATATATATATATAATACGATGCGATACGCAGCAGTGAGTCGGGCAGCCGAGCAAGAGGTTGAAGTGCGCAGTAATTACCAGTATATAGGGGAGAGGCTATTTCGGTGCTTGACGCGTCGCGGGACCGAGAGGGGGGGGGGAGTGAGGGAAAGACGGGGGGAGACTTTGAATTCTCTCTCGGGGAGGGTTTTAGGGAAAGAACACGTGCTGCGGCGCGACGCGTCGCAGACGGCCTGACACGGTAACCCGCCGCGCGCGCCTCGGCTATGCCGTCGCAGTCCCAGTCGCAGTCGCAGCCGCCGCCGCCGCCGCCGCCGCCGTCAGTTAGCCAATAATAGAGAAGCCTTAGCGGGCGCTATCCTACACTAGTCTGTTCGACATGCAAATAGTCGATCCCTTGCGTGCCAAATCGCATTCGTGTCGCTGCAGTCAGCCGAGAAATGGAATAACCTCTTCAGCTCTCTCTCTCTCTCTCACTCTCTCTCCCTTTTTGTTGTCTAGGTCGGGAATTCTTTAAACTTTTCCCTCCGAGCGACTTCCGCCGCTGCTGCTGTGCTTTTTTTTCTCTCTCTCTCTGCCGAAGGGTCGGGTTTACCGTACGGCTGCATAACTCGAGGAAAGATTGTCGCTCGACGATTCCGCTGCCATTGTCGCTACTTCGTCTCGCTTCATTGTTATTTATGATGGATACGTTGTATTTGACACGGGAAGGTGTGTACGATACAGAAGCTCTTCGAGGTTCATCAATTTAATTCGCTTGGATTTGAATTATATCGAATACTATGTTCCTGAGCCAGCGGTAAAAAACAAAGTTTACGGGAGTGTTGTTTCCTTTGAGCTTGCCTTTATCATGCGATCGATTAGTTTATCAAAGGTACTTGTAACTGATATTGTTACGTTGATAAAATTAACTGTGAGACGAGCTCATGGCGAGTAAACAACGAAAATCAACATAACGCTGCGTAATAATATATTTTATGTTAGTTACTGCTGAAAAGTAATTGAAAAATGTAAGTCAATATTGATAGGAAGTGAGACAAGCTAATAATCCGTTTTGATGCATTTAATTGCTGTGATTCTTAATTATTTTCCAACCCGCATTTAATTCTATTTATCTTAAGAGGTTTTTAAGGGGTCGTTTTTTGATAAGATCTCTTTTTATATCGAAAATCTCATTTTCTTACCCTTGACTAAATGAACTACTAAATGAATATAATAAAACATTTTTTCAATTTATATAGATAAACGAACACTATTATTTATTATTTTATTTTATGAATACTGAATAATTTGTTATCCTATCAATTTTTCTTAATTACACTGTAGTAACAAGTATAATCGAAATTCGGTGTTGAATTTTCCAAATTTAAAAGAATACAGTTTAATTGTAATAAATGATTAATGAGTAGTTAATAATCGATAATCCAACTTAGTAAGAATGAAAAACTTTTTAATTAAATCAAAGTGCACTTATTCTGCAGTTTACTTATACTGTTGTAGAAAAAATGTATAAAATATATGTTAGGGTGTATTTTCCATAATCACCAAGTGTTTTTTTACTTCTAAGTTTTTTAAATCTTTAAAGTGTTCGAGTTTTGCGTCCACCACATTAGGCAATTATTTACAAGTTCTTTACATGTTCTTAAACTGATAATCCTCATGGGAATAAAGTACGAATGAAACCTGTCTTTCCAGTTCTGGAACTGTATTTTTGTAACGCCAAATCTATTTCATAATCTATTAGGAATTAAAAAAAGTGGACCACCAGTATTTATCCAAATAAATTAGCTTATGAAACGATAACAAGTTTCATGTTTGACATCACTAAATCTCTTCTAATTATCTTTTATTTATTTTGATATGACCTTATAATTTATTCAATAATATCCAAAGTTAAAACTGAATATGGTAAAAATGAGCAGTAATAGAATTTTTTTTATACTTAGGTGTTATATTAGATACAAAATTTACTATAGAGATCATATTGATTTGGTCACTTCGAAAACATTTAGTTTGTTAGGATTTATAGATAGAAACACTAAGTCATTTAAAAATATTTTGTCATTGGAGACGTTATTCAATAGCCTAGTCTTACCTACATTGTTATATGGATCTGTAATTTACACTCCGTATCAGAACTATTTAATACA
The DNA here is from genome assembly GCA_900490025.1 of Megastigmus dorsalis. NCBI lineage: Eukaryota > Metazoa > Arthropoda > Insecta > Hymenoptera > Megastigmidae > Megastigmus > Megastigmus dorsalis. The sequence goes on from UELU01148008.1 coordinate 64,510, forward strand.
AAAATTAGAGGCTGTGCAACATCGCTTTTTAAGATTATTAGCATTTAGATCTGATACTTCTATGGATAGGTTTAACCATGATTTTAGTATCATATCTAATAGAATATATAGAATAGGTAATATAATTTGAGTGATTTTATATTTATGTATAAGTTCTTAACTGAGTCAGATAAATGTCTAGCAGTGTCTAGTTTATTTCAGTTACAGAGCTGTAATTATGCAGTAAGACGTTATAGAAATTCGAAAGAAATTGGATGTAAACAAACTAGCATACGTTTAATTCGACAATTTAGATTGAGAAGGGTGTGGAATTAATTTAATCTGGTAATCCAGCACCACCAGGAGGGTACCAAAATGATCCCTATCTTACTTATGGGAGGCATAGAAACGTAACCAAATACATAAATAAAAAGTTGGGGAAAATCGTAACCAAATACATAAATAAAAAGTTGGGAAAAATCAATCAAGCAGAGGAGGTGAGGAGGCAAAGGTTGCTACCGCGAGTTTCAGCGCTCAAGAACAATGCTCGCACACACGATGTTTTCCATTCATTTCCATTCATTTCCAAAGCTGCTCCCGAGAAAGACGGAGAGCGACAGCGGCGATGCACTTAATAAGGGCATGTCTAAGGCGGCGCGAATGTACAGGGAAAGGGAAGGGGGATATAAGGGGGATATAAGGGGGATATAAGGGGGATATACAAGGTGGTAGTGCTTTTCCCCTCCCCAACCCCCGGTCACCCTGCACCAGTACGTTAATATCGATCGAACGAAAAGTTCTTAGGCACCGCAGTCGAGAAAAGGTGGCTAGGCGGGTCGCTCGGTGCAGCGAGAAACAGAGCTGGACTTCCAATGCGAGAGAGAGAGAGGCAAGTGTCAGAACTATTTGGAATACGTGAGCGAGCGAGAGACAGAGAGAAAGACAGAGAGAAGAGAAGAGCACATACACACACAGTGCAAGGGGGATAGAGACGAGCTGCACTGCACACGAGTAAAAACCTGGAAGTAGGCCAGATAGAGAGACGACTCGCGGGAGTCGCAAGAGAGCAAAAGCGAGTCATGCACACGAGGTTCTCTCTCTCTCTCTCTCTCTCTCTTCTACCTCTGCTCTGCTACTGCTGCTGCTGCTGCTGCTGTCTAGATATACTGCGACGCAATAATTCACCGGTGCACAACTGTATATGTGTTTGTGCGCGCGCAAGAGAGAGAGATAGAGTGATAGCAGCCAGACAGAACCTTTTCACGTGCTATTGTTAATGTCATTTAGCCATTTCGCCAGACTGGAACAGCGCGCCGCGACTGTTTTTTTTTCGCGCTTCAATCATGGAATGTATAGCGCACCTGGGATTTTAAGCTGCTTTCGAATATCCATCGAAATCATAAGAAAGTTATGGAATTGTGCTGGATCGTTTTGACATTTTTGCGCGTCTGCATGGTTTCGGAGACTATCCGCATCGCGTGTATTAATGCATTTTATATAGAGAGATTGAAGAAAGCTGTTTGTCTTTCGAATACATTTTATCGTCATTTTCTGCCCGAGGACGTACACGTCGCTAAACCTGCGATTCTCTTTAATTTTGCAGCCATTATGAATGAACGACATTATTATCACGAATTTGAAAACGGAATTAGACGTCCATTGGAAGCTACAATCCCAAAGTATTCTTTTGAAAGCGACCAAAATACTTTGACTTACAATAACAAAGACCATCTTATCGATTATCGATAACTCATTAAAATGATTCCGATCTCGTAAGCGATACGCGATAATAGGCAGCCGATCAAAGCAGTGCATTATACATTCGCGCAATGTATTAATTGAGATACGTATATAGACGAAGACGAATCCCCGCGAGGCGCGGCGACAGGCGCTAGAAATTATCACCGCTAACGCACGGCGGCGGCGGCTGCGTCTGTGAGTCACGAGCGGTGTCGAATTTCGGGGGACGACGGCGACGACACTCACACACACTCACACGTACGGGTGTATCACATACGCATATATATAAAAGACGCACGCTCAACTCGTGACGCGTCGAGCTGCAACTACGACGACGACGACGACGACGACGACGACGACGAGCCGTCTTTGCATTGGCACCAGGCGCTGCGCAGAGAGTTGAAACGCCGCATCGCGCCGCGACCGCGCGTGACTCACGCGTGTTATTTACAACAAAAAATCCACGAGATTTCTCTCTTTCGCAACATTCTGCGATGTATACATGTAGCGATGCTCGACACGTCGAGCGAACAAGAAAGAGTCCTTGTAAAAACAGTGACGGATGGATCGAGGCGAGGACTAGAAAAGAGTATCACATATATAGATCAACCTGTCGAAATGTGGATATGCGATGCTGCTCTTTCTCTACACGATTTTCGCTACAGTTCAGCATATCGGCTCTCAAGAATAGATGCACAACGGGTCCCAGTAAATTATTTCAGCTATTATTGTCGCGCGATATTAGCTTATCCGCTAAAAATAAATGATGCGCGACGTATAAAGCGTCGATCTGCATTCTCCTCGCTGCAGCCGCGTACAGTATAAATCATCGTGGGAACGCATTTGTTTTCTCGAATTCAACCGAGACTTTGGCTCGCGCGTATCATATTTTTATTGTGCATAGAAACGAACAGCGGATAAAATTAATTATGTCCATCGTCAAGTTGGATTTATACCTTAATTAAAATGTTTATTAAAACATATATAATGCCCCGATACTCCTCGTCTATATAGATTATATATTCTCTGTTTCCAGAATTTAACGATGGCTTTTTTATCGTCTAGGTGAAATTCGACACCGCATTATAGCGTCGTACAGCCGCGGTAGACAGTTAACTTTTTAGTGCAACGATTTAGGGCGTTTTATTGGACAATTTTGGGAACGTTAAGCGTTAAAATTTTTCCCCGCATCGAATCGCTTCGGCTATTAGACGAAAATTATTCGGCTTTAAGGAATATTATAAATATACGATAATCGCGTCTAAAAATATCATGGATCAATTAGATGGTAATGGCGGCGCAGTTTAGCAAACATAGGTTTAGTACTGCAGCGGCGGCAGAATTAAAAAAAGAAAGATGGGGGAAAAACCTGCAAAGATTACGCGCGAGCTCTCCTTTTTTTTTTCCTATGGGCGATTTAAAGCGTCCGCGTCTCGCGCATTTTTTTTCCTCTGTCTCTCTCTCTCTCTCTCGGTTCCGCGAACGAATTTACGTATAATGGTTCCTAGACACTCTTAAACATATACACTTGCGCTAGCGCTCTCATCTAATTAAAGAGTGCTTATAAATAGAAGAAGAAGAACAAGAAGAAAACACGGAGAGAGAGAGAGAGAGAGAGAGAGACGCACAAGCAGCGCAAAGCACAATTGAACTTACGTATCTTAGTGTGCGCCTGGCACTCTCTCGACGTGTGTCTCGCTCGTATTATAGCCAGTCGCACACGTACACAGGCGTATATACGGAAAGGGAGAGAGAGAGAGAGACGGTTCGTGTGTATAAAAGGCAATGTGTACATGACATATGGCGCAGGAAGGTAAGGCACCAAGTTTATGTAATAGTATATCGGCGTGTATACAGGCACACAGACAGACAGAGAGAGAGAGAGAGAGAGAGAGATAGATAGACACAGGTATACGTATCACACGTATATATCGAGGAGACCGAGCCTTCCGCCGAGCGCTCATGCTATTTACGTAAGTGTTCATTTATACACATACAGGAGAGTGAGCGAGCGAGAGAGGCTAGACGAGCCGTACGTATAGCGCGGTTTAATGCCGAGAGAAAGAGGAAGAAAGAGAGAGAGAGAGAGACGACCGCGAGGAAAAAAGATGTCTAGTTGCTCGCGAAAGAGCGAGAGGGAGAGAGAGAGGCAGATAAAAACAGACCGTGAGCTATAGCTGCTGAGTCGAGTAGCTGCTGCTGCTGCTATTACTACTACTACTACTACTACCACTACCACTACTAGGCGCTATAGAACGAGAGAGAGAGAGAGGGAGAATCTGCACGGGCACAGAATTGCGCCGCGACCTACTTGTCTAGGCCACTGTATCTCCTCGTCGACGGCGCGCGGCGTCGAGCTCTTTCCATATGCAAGTTATGTGGTGGCGCTTTCTCGTCGGGTCCCTCCCTCCCTCTCCTCTCCCCGCCCCACCCCCAGAGAGTAGGAGGAGAGTGTGTAGCAGAGCAGTATAGTATAGTAGTAGCGCATAGCTCGGGCCAAGCTCGGGATGACGGTGTCGAGGACGCGAGACGCCGCGCCGCTTAGTCGGGGCTATATCCGCGGCGGCCCGCGCTCTCGGAAAAGAGAGTCTCATGTAGCTTTATAATAGACGCGGCGGCTGCAGGGCCGATAAAGGAAATGATTTTTAGGCCGCGCGAGAGAGAGAGAGAGAGGGACGCGTTGTTCAGCAGACGCTTGGCCCCGATTCTCTCTTCTATATATTGTAACGAAATGATTTTCCCGTGATCCGGCGCGTTGCGATGCACCGAGGGAGGCCGTTAGAGAGAGAGAGAGAAGGGGAGCGAAGGATAGGACCTTGGCGAAGTCTTATCCCTCCGCGCGGGGGCAGACACGTGCAGCAGTAGCCCGCGAACAAGAGATGTGCGCCGTAGCTTTTCTTCGAGACGAATACAATATCGATTGGACGCGCCCGAGGCCTTTATCACGTATATACATATACGGAATCTGATATATACATCAAAGTGGATTTTCCACGCGATTTTCGTCTGGGGTATATTCATCTGTTAGACGACACGTGTACGAATGTTTACGACTACGCAATACTTACCGGGCCGTGATTCATCGCTTCTCTCGGATGTATATACGCGTATGCTTTGCGCGCAATTCTGGTTTCTCGGCGAAATCAGTAAAAATAAACGCTTTTCCAATCTTACGCGGGAATCGGAGTGTGTTTACTAGAATGTCGGCGGGGCTTTTAAATGTTTTTTTTTTCGATGCGCGGTACATGGATTTCGAAATGACGGAAATATGCGTATTAATAAATATTTGGGCAGAGACATGCGATTCCAAATCGAGATAAACAAGTTGGACGCGTGTATGTATACACTGCAAATAGTTGGGAGACTGGAATGAAACAATATTGGATCGACGTATCTATATGTACTCTCTATAATTTGGTTTCTTCCGCAGACTGTGGGTTTTTCCTTCGTTTTGGGGTACGAAAACACACATATTTCGCACTCGAAACTACATTAAGGGAAGCGAGTAAAGCTAATGCAATATTCAAGTGCAATTAAAAAGTATACCGCACTTCGAGGCTTTAAAGCGACGAGGAAAATAAAATTTTAATTTAATTGATTTTTACAAAATTCCCAAATTTTGAGTGATTTGACAAGTATTTCCTTTTACATCGCCGCTATATAAAAGTATCAAAAAAGCTTCCCTACATTCGGTACCTTATCCTCCCGCCTCTCGCTCATTAAAATACAGAACCTCGCATAAGCCAAAGTTCATTTGTAGCGGAATACGAAAAAGGTGCCCGCGCATATGTATATAGAGATTGCAAGTCAACGCTTACTCGCTCGCGCGATTATGAAAGAAATGAAGCACAGTAGAGGCGAGAAGTAAAAAAAAAAAAAGAAGCAATGCCGAGGGCTTGTGCGAGAGCTGCGGAGCGGTAATTGCGCGACGATCTAAACGGGAGCCTTATAAACACAGAAGCCTCGGCATCGGCGAGCTGCGCAATTACGGCGCAGAAAACGCAGCCGCCGCCACCGCCACTATGAGTTTCTCCCGCGCGCAGCAGCAGCAGCAGCCGCTCGTCCGCGGAGTCAATGACGACGACTTCCGGTTCCGTACGCTGACCTCGAGAGCGATCTTGGCCTGGCGCTCCGTATATACACACACTGCACACACACACGCCACTTCTGGCTGTATAGAGTTGCATGTCGTTGCGAAACTGCACTGCGGTAGCAACTCTCTCTCTCTCTCTCTCTCTTTCCTTTTCCGCTTGGTCTCTTGAGTAACGCCACCGAGCGAGAGAGAGAGAGAGAGAGAAAAATAAACAAAGCGAAGCAATGCGCGCTCGGCGCCCTCCCCCCTTTTGGAAAATGAATTTGCATCGAGTCGAATACGCAGCGTTTACACGGCGGCCGCGATTCCAGCTCTCCTACCGCGAAAGAAAAGCGAAATGTACCGCCGCCGCCGCCGCCGCGTGTGTTTACACGTTTGTTTCTCTCGCTCTGCACGCGGGGAGGTTTAGATGTTAAACGAGGGGCCCCCGACGTATATAATTGGACTTTGCGAGCGCGTTCGCATTGCCACGGCGTGGTCGCTTTTTATCAATGCCTGCAGCTGCGCGGCGACGCTTACGATGATTATTTTCACTAATTGATTCGCAAAACGGTAGCTGAGAAATCCTGCTACTGCACTTTTCGACCGTTTACATCTAGCGCAACGGCGGCGTCGTGACATTCTGCTGTTTTTTTTTTTTTTTCTCTGTAGGTGTTAGTAGACGTGCAAATTAACGTAGCGCGGAGGGCGGGGGTTATTGTACATTTATCAGCCTGGCCGAGCTCTGCTGCACACTAAAGTTTATATACAGCACGTTTTCTCGAGCAGCTATTGTGTGCCTCGAGCTGCGCGCCCAGGAAAACTCTCTTGAAAACGTATATAGTTGGGGTGGGCAAAAAAAGCAGGTGGAATGGCTCCGGACTGAGAGAACTTTGTTTGCATTCAATTAAAAAAGTTGGCTGTTAACAAAAGTATTAAAGAGTATTTGATTTGATGAATGATCGTTAACGATTTCACAGCTATCTTTATGCTTTCGAATGTACAGTTTTCAAATGAAATTTTTCAATTTTCAATCTTTTATGACAAAGGATACTAAATGTATAGATTCGTAAATAATGCTCGATTTTACTTGAATTTCACTGTACTGCCGTAGCACGTCAGAGACAACGATAAATAACAATCTTTCAAGTAGATTTCGCTCTATGTTTATATTCTGAATTTACGGTGAAATGTGGAAAGACGTACAACGCATTTTCAAGCCTTTTCACTCATCAAAGTACAAGACAAGTCATTTAACGCGATTTCAGTTGAAAAATACAGTAAAACGTAAAAACAGTTAAGTTTCTTTCTGGCCCAATGAAACCCGTTTCTTTCGATTCAGTGAAACTCAAGTGTCTCGTTGTATTTGTCTGTTTCTACTTCCATGCATTATGCAGAGCTCGGCATCTTTTTAATCGCAGAATTTTCCCTCACGTCGAAAGATATAGACTCGTGACATAATAGGGGAGTCGGTATCGCGATCCTTCGCTGCTTCGAATCCTCAATTGCATGGCAGATTACTCCTCAATCTACTTAAACACCACCAAGCCCAATGAATATTCATCGCGCCCGATCCATCATCATCCGAGAGCCCTAAAATTTAATTTCAATTTACGATCAACCGGCACTCTCTCACAAGGGGGGAGGGACGGCCGCAGTAATCCATAATAAAACTCGTGCAATAACATCGCGGGCCGCGTGGTAAAGCGATAAAAAGAGAAGAAGAGGAAGAAAAAAAAAACGAGGCAAACGGTGCATGCACCCCGTGCAATAATCAAGCCCTTCATGCCAAGTAGAGAGAAAGAGAGAGAGAGAGAGAGAGGCAACAACAACAGATACTGCTCACACAAGCTCGTAAAGGTGCATGCACCGCGAAAGGAACGAAAACGGCGGCGACGACGGCGGTTGCTTAAAAAGCGTTATTTATAGATGTTTTGACGTGGAAAGGTGGAATATATAGGCCGTGGCGAGGGCTAAATAAAGATACGACGGTACATACATATATATACCTGCACGAATGCAGAGTTGCTCGCGCGCAAACACACGTGAAGAGATAGAGAGGGAGAGAGAGAGTCTCGCACGCGCGGCCCACCGATTCGGCCCGTAAGGAAGAAAAAACTCCGCGGCTCGTCGATCTAACCTCCATAGAAGAATTGCGCAGCGCTGCGAAAAACCTCTGTGTGCGGCTGTGCGTGTGTGTGTGTGTGCGTGCATTACGCGTGCGTGCGGATGGCCGGCGCGCGGCTCATTACCGGCCTCGTCGACGCGTAACAACCGTAAGTAGCCATAATGCCCACGCAGGCAAGACAAAGACGGAGCAACAACAACAATAACAACAACAACGGCATGACTATACGCCACAACAATGGGAGCATCCGCGAAGGTGGGAAAGCAAAGGAGCGCGACATCCGCGCGGACCTTGGACGCATACACACGTACACATAGAGAGAGAGAGAGAGAGAGAGAGAGAGAGTCGAGTGGAAATCGCAATGTACCCAAGTGCACCTGCCCGCGTCGCTAATAATAGTGCCTATGCACCGAGGCCTAAAGTCGCGGTGCATCGAGCCCGCATGTACGAGCTATTCCACCGCGACGGCGGCGGCGGTTCCCTCTTGGTTTGCGGAAAAGAAAAAGGCGCGCACTGCCGCGACAGCGGCAACAGCAGCTCGATGGTGGGGGATTTGTTTGTAAACATAGCGCTCGGCCCCAAAGTCGCAGCGACGCGGCGGCGGCCTCGAGCTCTCTTTCCCTCCCTCCCTCCCTCTCTCTCCCTCTCCATGCATCGGCAGCAGCGGCAGCGGTGCACTCGCGGACTGGCTGCAGCAGCGGCGGCAAGAAAGGGCCTTCGCTCTCCGTCGTGTGTACGCGCAGTAGACTCGACGCGCGGTGGGAGAAGCCAAAAGGAAACGCGAGCGTCGGTGAAAGAGCGACGCGGTGCTGCTGCTGCCGCTGCTGCTGCTGCGGGAGGAGAAGGAGGAGGAAGAGGGACTGGAAGGAGCGTATATGCACACGCTCTATGCGCGCCGAGTGGTAGTACTCGCTGTACTACACAGAGACGCTCACGCTCTCTCTCTCTCTCTCTCTCTCGCTCTGCACTCGCTGTACTTTCTCCCTCCAGCCGTTACGTAACTGTCTGAGCTCGGGCTTGTCTGTGTGGGTTTGTTTGTTTGTATGCGTGTGTGTGTGTGTGTGCGCGCGCGCAAGAGAGAGAGAGAGAGAGCGGGGAACTGACCTACTTTCGGGGCTTGACCGACGCCGCCGCCGCCGCCGTGCGTATATACCAACGTATACTGTACGTTAACAGCAACGTATGTAACGCTTTGTATATCGCGTGTTTTCAGCATTTATTAGGTCGCGCGCGACGTAGCTAAAGAAGGCAGAGAGAGAAGGGAGTATGTTTCGTGCGAAGGAAAGAAATGGCGTGCAGACACGTCGTCGTCGTCTTCGTCGTCGGCGGTCTGAGCGCGGATGATAACCTGGATGTCGTGAAAGAAAAAAACGGGAGCGAGAGAAGAGAGAGAACTTCTTCGTCGTTTCCGTGGCGAATTCTCGCGAGGCTGACTCTTCGCCGTAAGCCCCCCCCCCCCCTGTTTATGGGGTTGCAGACTCTCGTGCACGTCGTACCTTATATGTGTATATATATGCGCTCTCCAGTGAGACCGGCGGCGTGAAAGTTAATTGATATTTACACGCTTTTTATCCCAAGGAATAATTGCTCTCTTACGGAGTGCGCTCGCGATGTTTGCGGCAGATTCCAGTGGGAAATTAGAATATATTTACCGCCGGCGTATATATCTGAGAAAATACGAGCCGCGTCGTTGCGCGTTAAAACCCATGGAGACTCGCATTCTTGGACTTTGGAAGACATAACCGAGCTGTTTGATTATACGTTGCATTATATATATTACCACTCGATGCAATATTCTTGCGCAACAATGGCCAAATCGTTTTCTCGCGCAAGGAATAACCCGAGGAAGGTCGCACGAAATCGCAGGTGCACGAGCGTACATATACGATACCGAGCGAATCGACCAACTAAAAAAAACACAAAGGTATTACGAGTAAGGAAAAAAAAAACAAAAAAAAATAGTTCTGCACGAGGTCGACGAAATGTTTGCCGGCGATTGCACACGGCCAGTGCGGCGTAAAGAGGAAAACAGAAAAAGAAAAAAAAAATTATTGACGCCATCATGACAAAACAACGTTATTAGCGCAAGCCAAGTGTTTTTCTCTCGATGTATAAAAGTTTCTAAAAATAGACTGATGGGCCCCCGCGCCGTGGAATAAACAATGCCGGGGCACTGTTTACGCCTTTATCAGACTGTATCGGGGAGAGCGCGAGCGAATGGAATTTTCGTTGTTAATGGAATAATCCGCGAGTCATCGTACAGTGTCTCGTAATTAAATTACTTTGATTAAGAACCGCGTGTTGCTAATCTCTGTGTAACCGCACTTTCGACTCTGACTTATCCCTCTTGTATAGGATCCCAACCGTCTATATATATTAATGGAAAGAAAAAAATTTGAAACAATCCATCGTTCATAAACCTATATTTATATTATACTTTAATCCGAATAAACTTTGTTAAGCTTATTGCGACAAAAGAAAATTGAATTGAAGCAATGTTTACATTGTTAATGGGCTAAAATAATGAAAAGAAAAACTACTGCAATGTTATTTGGTCAGTAGTGGGATTAGGTAAGTTTTAGCCCCGTCTAATCTGAGCCAGGACGTTACCACTTAAACCAGTTCACTCGTTACTTATCTAACTCAAACTCTCTTCTTTTCCAGCTCATCTCCCAAATCGATAAGTGTCCTACATCAACGCTCTTTCATTCAAAAATCATCCTCCGCCCATCATAAGAACAAATATTCAATTCAGTTCCCTCAAACTATCCCAATATCATAGCAACGATAGCAATCGATATAGAATCTTGGTATATAGCCGCGCAGAGTAGCTCTCCAAGAGTATAGCTATACCCGAAAGTTACATAAGAATCGCTCGAAAACATAGTGGCAAGAGAGCGCGTGTAACCGCGCCGCTCGATTAATTACGAAATTCCATAGGATCGATTTGCCAAGGGTGAAACTGTAACGACGACATTTGCCCGACAGCACCGATACGACGCAGATATATACGTATAGTGAGAGAGGGAGAGAGAGAGAGAGAGTCGCGTAACCTTTCGCGGGAATCGCGCGCGTGCAGCAACAACAACAACAGCAGCAGCAGCAGCAGCAGCGGTGATGTATATATAGAGAGAAACGTCGCATCGAGTAGCCTCGCGGGGTCGGACGCGCGAATCGATAAAGCCTTTCCCTTACCCTCTCGATATACGATGCACTGCACTCGACGATATACACACCGCACGCGGACACGTGCGCCGGTGCAGGACGATCTGCGCTCTAACGACGCCTACACACACACACAGGTTCCAAAAGCAACCTAAGGCTCGTGTGTGCGGGTGTGTGTGAGCCGCAAGGGAGACTCTCGGACACGGCGCTTTGTTGCAAGCGGCGGCGGCGGCGGCGAATCTAGAGCAGAATCCGCCAGTCGACTCGACCTACTGAGCCACACACCGATACCACCTGCGTGCGCGTGTGTGCGTTTTGTGTAGAGCAGTCGCAGTAGCGCGCGGCCATTGGGTCGGATGGCCGAGAGCGAGCTGGCCCACACGACTACTGCCGCTGGAGCCTGTGTACACGAGAGCCGACGATACGTATAGCTGCGGATGGATAGACTCGCTCTCTCTCTCTCTCTCTCTCTCTCACACACACACACACCCACACACGCGCGCCTACAGACACGCGCGTACATACACGTATAAGCACTTTGCGATTCTAAAGCGACTGATTTGGGATGTCCGGCTGCACTCCAATCACACGCTTCGTCTATCGTGCAGCACTACTCTCTCAGCGCGTGCATGTGCGACTCTGTATATATATATAAGCTGCTGCGTGTATACACCTCGATCCTGCACCCATTGTACTGGGATCGAAAGTTTTTGGAGGCTGAGAGAGAGAGAGAGAGATTGGTTGATTAGGTCCGCCCGCAGCAGCCAAAGACTCGTGCATTTTTAAGCGATTGAAAAGTAAGCACGCCGACCGAAGCGAGCTTCAATGAGCGGGAATCGCATATATATGTATATATATATATACATACCGCTCACGTGATTGTTGCTCGTTTAATTCGGACCGAGCGCCCAGAGTTCCGATTGCATACCGTGAGACGATATTTGAGCGACAATTTCTAGATCTTTTACCGATGCACTCACACCGAACTCACGTTGCCTAATTTTTGCCTTTTTACCTTGACCAACTAGATAATTTTCTATATGAAATCTTGGGATTTGACGTAGTGGGATTCTAGTTCCAGCGCTGACGGAAAAAAAAACGTCTGTCCAATACGGTTTCCCAAAAACAAACGCGATTCACTTTTGTCGGGTATGAAATTTCAGCTGAATGAGCTCGGCGCGCGACTAAATCGCCTAAGCGCCGCGTGACGTCGTCTTGTGTGTGTACGAGCTCACTTGTATTTCCGAGTGCACACACAGCCCAGAGGCTCGAGGGACGCTCTCTTCTGCTTTTTTCAGGGGTTGGTTTTTTTCTTCTTTCTTTGCGTTTATTCGGCTTTCTCTCTTCCTTTTTTTATGTCGCGTGTGTGTTTATATGCGCAGGAGTCAGGGGAATACATACACCACACACACACACACGCACACGCACACAGGCGGAAGAGAAAGAGAGGGACCTTAATTGGGGAGCAGTAAGGGGGACAGCTCTTCTTAGCCGGGATTTGTCTTGGCTTTCCGCGAGGAGCCTTGAGTGGGCTTTATATGCGCGGACGAATTTCACTGCGGGTATTAAGGGATTAGGCCTCGCCACGCGGAAAAAAAAACACGAGCCCCGGCCCGCTGCACACTTAATTAGCGTAATAGCCGACATTGACTCGGAGGGCTTGAAACAATGTGTATTTGTGTGTGTACGTGTGTTTGCGAGTGTGTAAGTTTGCGATGGGCTTTAGTAGCTTGCAAACGTTCTTACTTTCTGCATGAGCGGCCTAAATGCTTTAGGAGTCTGCGGACTGACTGTCGTATGAATTGTTGTATGATTTTATGAAGAGTCGAATGCACGCGTGTTGAGGTTAATGCAATTAGATTTTACGCTTTTAGTAGGTTAATTTTGCCGAAACGATTCTTATACCGTTTAATAAGTACACAGTAATTAAGTATCCAGCGTAAGTAAGACTGCAGTTTAGAGAAATTATGATTCTTTAATGTATAGAGTATACCTCTATAGAATGCAAGAATTGAAGTCATTCATTGCACTTATTCTAAAAGATCAAATAAAAATTAAATTAAAAAAATATTAAAAATTTGTAATTTATTAGCTGTGAAGATGATTCCTTTTCATACACAACTTTATCTTAAGGGTAAAATCTATTTTAAAAGTAAACGCCAAGAAATAGACGTAAAGTCCTATATACGTATATATATGTACGTATTCCTAGTTATAATGATTAATGCCATGTTTAAAAATAAACTATTTTACTGAACAATAAAATTAAGTAACTCTACCATTATATCGCAAAGAGTCTAATGATGTTAATGACCGAATGATTTATTTCAAGGTTTTCATATGTTGTTTTGCAATATTTGTTGTTTTTGTTTTGATGCTTTGTTCAGATAGGTGTGTAATTTTCAAACAATTAACCCTGTTAGGATACGTAAATGGTGACAAATGAGAAAACTGAATGTATTGAGTGATAAACAACGTATCGCCATGCAAACCATTCAGAATTAAAAAACAATTTTCATTTTCTCCTTATAAATTAAAATCAATCGTTTTTCAAGATATATTTAAATAACAAAAATTATCTGTATATCCATCAACATATGCGAGCTTCAACACGACTGAATGATAGAACTATTTGAGCTACAAATACAGTAAATAAATATTTAAACACAAATGTATAAGTGCATAAATATATATTGGGATTTATTTTGACACATATTATTATAAAAATAAATTATAGCTTAAATCGTGTAAGTTGAAAAAGCTTATCATTTACAAGGAAGATAATACTATTGACGGTACGCGTAACAGTTAGCTGGAAACATTTGAGAAGAAAAAAAAACTGTTTCTAGTTAAATATTGCAATAAAGTAAACCAAAGTATCAGTGGTTTTTATCCTCGACCGAAGCTTCGTAGAAGATCGTCGGAGTGCACACACAACCTCGTACGAATTCCTAGTGAATGATAATCTAAATCACGTATTTAACGATAATAAAGAAAATTTATGGCACGGGAGATAACCGGCATTACAAAGCGTAGCCATCCGCTTTCGATATAACAAGCCCAGACGCGCGGAAAACCCAACAATTATTAAGCTTGTGTGCAGGCGCGCACTTCTTATAAACTGAATTTTTTTTCGCCGTAAAAAAAAAACTACCGAGTATTATTACGAAACGCATATCGTAAATCACACTTTGCGAAAATTAAATGCCACGTGCACGCGTCTCGCTGTATATATACATATAGAGAAGCTCAATATATATTTTAACGAAACCAGACAGGCTGCACTCGCAAAAAGCATTGCAGATTTTTCCGTTGAGCCGTCGGATATACGAACGGCCACAAAAGTTCTCTAGTCGCACGTATCATGGCTTGCGCGCGTATTCGACCACAAAAGTCGGATAATATGCGCTGCACCGATCGCCGCCCTGCCTCCCCTCAAATTCCAACGGGCATTGTTTACATTGTGAACGCGGCTTTTGCCGGTAAGCTACGACGGTGAACCTGTAACGCGACGGCGGCGGCACGAGGTATGCCGATATCGATTGATATCCAGGCGCCACGCTGCACGACGTGGAAGCGCGACGTTACGTAACCCCCCGATGCGCGGCCACCGATACTCCAAGATCGTGACCAAAACGAGAACGACAGAGATAGACAGGCAGGGGGAGAGAGAGAGAGAGAGAGAGAGAGAGAGAGAGAGAGAGAGAAGATGCATATATGGCGCAGGTGCGTCTTCAGCTGGTCGCGCATATACTGCAGAGACGGCGAAACTGACCCATTTAGCTCGATCGACGCGTCTGTTGCGCGCGCGCATAGCTTATATGCTCCACCTTAGCTCTCGGTGGCTCGCAAACCAGACGGAGACCAAGTTCCGTGTGCCGCGAGACCCACGGACGAATGCTCCAACGCGATTCGATACCCATTTCGTGAGGTTTAAGGGAGTCTCGGTGGATCGACGCGGCGCGTGGGATTTGTCTCTGTTACAGAGACATTGTTCGGAGTTCGATTGTTGTTGTTGACAAATGGGAATCGAATTGGCATTTGGAAGGGTGTTAATGTTTTTACTGTTGTTCGATCGACTGTTCATCGATGTACGTTTTTCGTTTTTAACCCATCAACGTCCAAGTGGACACTTTTTTCACCAGTTTTTCAGAGCTCTCTAGATGGGGGTAAATTAGATTTTTTTATCTACGATTTTTCCTCTAAAAATCATTTTACTCGAAAATTATCAACTTTCAGAAAACATTTTAATTAATAAAAAAAGTGCTTAGAATTCATCAAAGAACACAATAGAATTTTTTCAGAATTTTTGGAGAAAATTTTGAATAAAATCTTTACTCGTAGTTTTTTATAAATTAAAAAAAATTCAAGAAAAATTCTGAAAAAATTCTATTATGTTCTTTGATGAATTCTAAGCACTTTTTGTTTTTAGCATTTGTTTCAAAAAGTTGAAAGTTTATTAGTTAAAACGTCCTAAAGATATTTAGTAACAATTTTCTCTTTGAACGCCATTTTGAATCATGTAGGTAACAAAGTTAACTTTCCGAACACGTTTTCTCAAAGTTCATACATTCTCTCTACCATCTAAATTGGTTTCAAGATGATTGCATAACGGAAAGTTGGTAAAAAATCTAATAAAAAAAATAATTTTTCTTTCGGTGTTTTTTACACTTAAACTTCATTTTTAAGTAATAAAAAATTATTTTTTTATTTTGAATGTCACCATTCGAAAGATGGATGAAAAATCTATAAATTTCATGTGTTCAAAAGTTTTTTAGGCCCAAATTTACCCCATCTAGAGAACTCTGAAAAACTAGTGAAAAAAGTGTCCACTTGGACGTTAATGGGCCAAGCCTAAGACAGAAATTAAGTTGCGATCATATATAGACTCGGTAGTGACCATTAGTAGTACTTTGAAAATACGATAGTTTAGATGGAAATAGGATACTTTAAAACATACGTTTTGACGAAAGATCAAAAATAATCTAAAACGCACATTAGATTATTCAAAATTTCGTTTGTACATTCATTACGTTTAATATTTTTCAAAAAATGATATGAATTGAAAAACTGCTTAATTTGAAAACTGCAAACTAATCACAGTAAATCCAAGTGTGTTAAAAAAGAAAGTACACGTTTCTGTCACAGGTTTTACACACTAGGAAGTGTGTTGCCTATGTTTAATATGAATAACAGACATCCAAGTGCGTAAAATCTGTGACAGAAACGCGGTAATTTAATACACTTGGATTTGCCGTGAATATATGCTATTAACAAAAAAAAAGGGACAAATACAGCTAATCCGGAGAATTTGTCTCTGACAACTTAGCAGCGTCAAATGAATAAGCTAGTGGACGTGGATAAGCTTAATTTGATTGAGTAGATTTATCAGAAGCTTTTTTTCTTCTCTCGGTCTTATAAGACTTTTCTATCTTACAAGAATCAACATTCACAATCCTAATACTTTGTGTTGAATCCTGCTTATCTGGCACGCAGAAATAAAAAGATTCTCGAATATGCTTCATCTTGAATCTGCATGTTTGTTATTTCCCGTTCTACATTTAAATCTCTCATCGTCAAGACAATAGTGACATTAATTTTTTTTATTCATCCTAACTTATTTTTTTTAATCCAAATTTTTTTTAAATATTCCAAATTCTTTTTTATAATCTTTTGTTTTTAGATTTACATGAATGCATTAAGAACAAATTTGCATTAATTTGTTCTAAAATTTTTTCCCGTCTCCATTACCAATTTTTACAAGCGACAATTTTATTGTGCATTTTCAAAGTGTACATATCAGTCTAAATAAATGGGATAACGCAAACTAAATCAAACATTTATCTTAGAGCAATAGTAGTTAGTTTACAAGAAAGTTATGTAAATAATCTACTAGTTACTATTGTTACAAAGTATTGTCAAGACGTAATATTACGCATTTTATGTATTTCCTCTTACATAATTTCAGAACAATATATGTGTTCAAAGTCGCTTATACAAATCGTGGCACGTGTCATTTAATTTAATCATCTGTACTATTTTAAAAAAAATTGTAATGCGAATAAGTATTGTAAAATTATTGAAATGCAGTCAGCTACTTCAAACAGTGCTAGAATTCACCTTCATGACAAAAATATACCAAAGATATACCGCTGCGTTAAAAGTTTCACCAATTAAAAAAAATCAATTCATAGCAATATTTAATTTTTTCAATACTTTCTCCATAGTTCATAATCAAACAAAAATTTGGGAAAATTTTCCCATTGTTAGATAATAATATGCAATATCTAGCAATTTAAATATCTATTGATCGTGTTGCAAAACCAAGTTGCACATAAAACTGCAACATGGTAAAACATTTCATTTACTGCGCATTAAAAGCAGTACCTAATTTCATAAAATTACTTAAGCAAGGTAGTTGTTTACAGTATTGATGAAAACGTAAGAACTGAATCCAATTCCTAACCCCTATCAATGACAATAAAGCTCTATTGTCAAAATTACATGCGCATTGTTTACAAACTGTGGTCGATTACTACTCACATGTGCAGTGTGAAAAAAACATCTTCTTTTTCTGTTAAAAATGATTTGTTATTTATTTTGAACAAAATAGTCAATTTTAGTTGTATCGAACCCCTAACTTGTCAAAGTTTTCAGCATAAATTCTTCACAGTCACCTTAATTCAGTTTTATAACGATCAAGACTAGTTTTAAAAGAACGTATGAAATAGAATTTATCGCAGTGACCGAATTCTTCGATATTGGTAGTTGTCTTTTATATTTAAGTTGCACTAGCGCGGCTTGCAATACAAACTGACTTCGGGAAGCTTCTTATTTGGAATTGATATTGACATCTCCGATGCGGCAATAAAAATCAATTGACACTCCTGTGAGTATTAGAGACGTTTATGAGCTCTCGCAATTCAAGGTGGAATAACAATGTCGCAGTAGAATTTCTTTCTAATACACCTAGACGGAATCCTTTTGCGTATAAAATTCTTCCATTGCATTATCTATAGCGATTGAATGTATACTAACTATATACGGGACGAAATGTTTAGAAATAGATGTATATTATTGATTTTAGACGAGGCTAACCGACTAGCCATGTCTCGCTGCTTCACACATATACATATTTATTATTACCTATATACATCGATTCATTTGCTATTTCTTTCTTCACCTATTTTTCATATATATATATACCGAGGGCCAAAGCTAGAAATGTACATACACGTAGTGTATAAAAAAAAAAGTACAATCAGATGGTCTGCGTGCGGACGCACCTGTGCTGCAGAGCGAGATCGACTGCACTCGCGTGACCTTTTCGCCTGCGCCTAATTGTCTTACACGGAATAAAGCTGCAATCAAGTGCACTATATGGGGCTGGGATACAACGAAGAGCAACGAAGCCCCTTGTATGCGATGCTCTGTGCAATGTAATTGAGACCTGAGCTTGGCATTATTGGTTTGCCTATGCCGACGTGAATGCTAGCGAGCTTTTATAAAACTCGCGTTTCAATATATACCTATGTATATCCATGCGTGCAGGTCTCGTTCGCGGTGCGCCCTTGCGCAGCTGCTGGGGAGAGAGTCGAGAGGCAAACGAGCTGGTTAAGTAACACACCTCCAGCTTCAGCTTGTTTTCGATATAACAGGCCTTTATATTGAATTTGATTTTCAGATAGAAATCGCGTTGCGGCGCATTCGAACATGGCATTGATTTTGTTGTTGCGCAATATTGCAAACGCGCTAAAAAAAAAAAATCAGTCGCGTTGGAACGTTGAATCGAATGATATTTTGAGCGTCGGGGAAGTTCTTTTTTCGTCCTGGAAAATCAGTTAATCGCGATATGGCTAATGTCAATTGTACGGCGAAAATCCAGAGCGTGAAATTCGCTAATTCTAATACTCTATATATTCATATGAATGAGAAACATGCGTATCAATTATATGTTCACGTAACGCAAACGACGCAGTTGAGATATGCTGCGCAGTAGGTCGCGCGTTTTGAATACAAATCCAATAATAAACTTATTACGCGGAAAATGAACATCGTTTCGTAAACGAATGCCGCGCGGGCGCGCACACATAACGCCGATACAAAGGGGAATCTACCGTTTTGTTAGCGGATCGCTTTACAATTTCAATGCACTCGAGAGAGCATTATAAATATTTATCCCGATAATCGGGAAATTATAATTTCCCTTTATTACGGGGCACAAACCGACGAAAATTGCTTCTTTTCATCCGAAACTTCCACTTTGGAAAATGCATAAATTATACGAAACATTTGGCCGGATATAATCGGAAAAATATATATAACGTATGCAAGCAGTACCGAGAATATTAAGATTCCAAGGTCTTCATAAATAGCAAAGATTCGACATTTCCAATCTCTGTAGTTCGACCACACGTGAAGTGCAGCGAACTCTATATTATTCACTCGAATCTAAAGCCTCGTCGATTTACCGAAAGAGTCTCCAGCAACTCTTTGAACCCTACATCTAGCTTCTAAATTTCCATCCACCTCGGGTATCCCATTCTCCTCCTCGTACTCCATTAAGCCCGGTAACAATTCATATTCGTCATACCGGCCAAAAATTCAACTCAACCGTGGAAATTCCATTTAATTAACCAAACGCAATAATCAAACAAAATGAAAACACAGCAAACGCACACAGAGAGACAGCGACTGTCGGCTAATAAAATGAATGAATTCCCAACAGGATATTCGAGCGGCAAAGGCTTACTATATACACAATGAATCCGCTTGTACCGCGGCGGTACGAAACAAGAAAGCCAAAAAGCCTCTGTTTATCGTCGTTCATTAAACTCATTGAATACACACTCAAGCGCTCATAGTGCATCAATGCTCTCGGTCTGTACACACAGAGACACCCAAAGAGTCGCGCATATCTCTCTCGGTCGCGGGACTTTCCCTCCACTGGCGCAATCTCTCTATCAACGTCTGCGTGGCTCGCGAATACCATACAGCAGCAGCACCAGCAGCAACAGCGATACGTACGGCAGGCACTCCCCTCGTTCGCCACATCGGTGCGATTTATGTTTAACAAAATTCCACGAGTTCCGGAACACACGGCCCCGGTGCATTAACGCCGCTTCGGTCTATACGCACGCACGTGGGATATATAACGTCTATGAAAATTCTTGGCCCGAACGGAAAGCATCGCTAAAGGGACTAAGCACACGCGTGTACATGTATATATATGCACGAAGAAGAAAGATGCTACGTGTCCGAGGCGCTTAATCGCCTAACCGTTTTGCCTCATTCCACACTTCCGCCTCTCTCGCGCACACACACGCCTGTGGCAGTGTGTATTATATACCAAGAAGAAGCGGCAGCAGTAGGAGCAGTGCAGCAACAACAGATGTCCCGGGCCGCGGGGCTGCATCGCGCTGGAATGTCGCGCTCGTGCGCATTGGCATCCGCGGCGTGGATTTACCGCGCTCTATCTCTCTCTGTGTGCGTGTGTGCGTGCGCAAGTGTGTGTATATATGTGCGCTGGCAGCGTCGCAGAAAAGAGAGCCCCGGCCTTGGGAGAAACCCCGTGAGCTGGAGTGAGAGAGAGAGGAGAGCGATGGCGATGCTACATGCACTTGCTAGAATTTCTCTCGATTCTCGCTTCCTTTCTTACATATATATGTATGTAGTGAGCAAGCCGCGCGCACGAGTCTATAGCAATATTATCCCCTTTTACGTAAGCGATTTTGCTGATGCATATATTCGTCCGTTGCATGATTCGACGATCGAGTCTCTCCCTCTCCCTATCTTTTCTCTATGTCTGTGTGCATCGCGTCCTCGGAAATGTTTTGTTTTGCCGCGCCGACGATGCAATGATTGCAGCGATTTCTGTGTATATATATATATATATATAGGATGTGCCGCGAAACTCTCGGTCCGGACTTTTTTTCTACTAAATTGCAGCGCGCCTTTTTTTTTCCTCTGGTTGACAGTAATATTCTTTCCGACGATTACGCATGCAGCTGCTAGACCAGACACTTTTTTTGTTTCAAACTTTGTCGCGCTACTGCGACGCGCAGAGGCTAATGTTGTTCTTTTTTGCGCGCGATCGTAGAAGCTATACGATTTGCGAGCTAAAAATGAATATATATGTTTATAAAATATCGAGCGCGCTCAAAGTCTTTGCGCGACTGGGAAACTCTTCGTTTGCAACAACTTATTAAAGTACTGAACTAATTTCCTTAAGAAAAATTATTTAAGCTTTACTTATTGATTCGTTGCCTAATCTTATGTTTCCGCTATTTTTACGATTATGATCAGCTTCGATGATTTTGAATATAAAAACTTGTGTTTATTTTTAGCGCGTAGCAGATTATCCGCATTCCCAAAGTCAATTTATATAGAATCCGCTTACGGACTATCTGCTAGATCTGCTTGTGGCGTGATTCATCAAATTGCCAGTTGCAATGTGATTATTCACACGGCAAACGTCATCGAAAAAACAATGTTTCATGACTGAAACAAAAAATAAACTACAAATACTAGAAACATTAGATATAGTAAGAATTTAAAAATAGTAGATTTATTCCGATCGTATTATTATTCTTACGCAGCAGTTAGTAATCAGCTAAATCCTGTTATTGTTTCAGGATATTATTATCGATATCGTCACGTGAGTCAGTGTGACAAATTGATTCTAAACAAGTATTAAAAAACATACTTGACACGTGTATACGTGGACATGGAAGCACAGTTTCCATACGACATTTACTTTAAATCGAGGATATTTAACGTACGAGAACTGTATCATTTAATGTATTGTAATATGATTAATTAAATTGATTCATAGTGCGATATTCGAATGAAAATATGTGAGCTAATGCCCTTGAACTTCGTGAAACTACTGAGAACTTATATAGAAGAGTTACAAATGGCCGATTTCCTTTATAAATGAAAGTGAATATTCGTAAAGTGAATGTCAACGCTTCTAAAAGAAATTGCTTTATACGTAACAGGATAAAAATCTTGAGTTGAAAGATTTTACGTAATGGCGCTATTTTTATTTGTACAAAAATTGTTATTAAGGAAAATGCACTTTTCAATTAATATTATATTGATAATTTGTTGTTGCAATATTAACGAATGAATATCATTTAATTAATTAGTAATATCGCTAGCTACGGAATTATATTGCATTGTGCCAGAGAAAAACAAAGTTATCCTTCAAAAAGATAAATTTTATTTTCAATTACTAAACGCAGAATTATTTCTCGCTCGTATTATACACAGCGCTAACGGAAATTCATGTTCAAACGCACATTCTTTATACATAGATTACATCGATCACACTTATCATATCGGAGCTATTCACGGTATGCACCAAGTTCTAAGTAAAAGCTGTTTGGCGTATATACTCGAAGGAATGCAATTTTGTTGGTTGCATAAAAACACATACGTGCAGTATTTACAATCACCTATATTTTACTTGAATTAATCGTTAAAGTTAAACGACTATATATGCGCTCCTGTGAACGGAAAGAAAATGAATTATACATTTGCAAATTTTTATCAATTCCCGGCAGTAAATGAAACGCAGCATATATTTTGCAGCCAATCGATGCGGTTGAATAAACAAACTTCCCTCTGTTTACAATTTTTCTTAATCCACCGGTTACTATGTTGCTTTATCGTGGGTGTAATAAAAAAAGAACGCCGGAAGATATCAGCTGCGCGCTCGAGAGCAAAAAAATATTTTGTACTTCACAATCTTATTGTGTCTCGGGCTGTGATTCACGTCGTTTCCACGAATCAGAAGTAAGCTATCAGGCTGCGAAACAAATACTTTACATTTCTAACGCAAGTTTCGCGCGAGTATCATACCAAATAAATGACTTTCCTCATTCGGAATGGGATTTCCTCGAGTAAACAACATTACAATTGATCCGCGTCTCTGTGCATGCATATACAAGTGTATAGTGTTCTCGAACCTCGTGCTGAATATAAAAATAAACTGCACGGGAGAAACGTTAGAAATAAAATAAGAGAACATAAAGAACATCAGTGAGAAACGGATGCATTTTATTTATCGCAGCTCACGGGGTAAAAAATATTTGTGGCGTATACAGAGATAAGGTTTGTCGATGGCAGATTGGAGCGCGTCGACGATCATAAATCTTCAATTAGCGGATAATTAAAAGAAATATTTACACCGGCAGACCGATACATCGATGCGCTACTACCGCCGCAGTCGCAGCCCCGATGAATAATAAAATCGTTAACACACTTTCGCCTTGCTCTGGACGAGAGGCCTCAGCTTATAAATTTCGTAACAAACAACGTCCTTTATTTTTTTTTCATCCACAGGTCGATTATCATATCCTGGAATAAAACAGGTACGACGCGTATGGATGGGTTTCCGCTGCGCGCGTTCGCTAATCGGCATCTCCTTCGGCTCCCAAAATGCGCATAATAAGTTATTTATAAAAGAGCAAACACAAAAATAGTCACATTTCCATTATCTAAAAATAAAGTCAACATTCGACCTGTGCCAATGACAGCAACAGCAACAGCAGCAGCATCAGTTCCGTAAAAAGCCACCTTTTCATTCTCTCTCGCGTTCGGTGGCATTATAATGTTTGCGGCTAAAGCGAGCGCGCGAATATCAATTAGCATTCTGTATGGCGACTTCGTGCAGGAGAGCGACATTTTTTTCTCTCTATCCGCTCTTTACATCGCAAATATATCTTTATGTATTACCTACGCGACGCAGACTCGCGTCAATGCGTATAAGTCAGCCGACGGTTTCGCGAATTATGTATATATGCAGTGTACTCATCGGCGAGAGTCTGAGCCCCTATGTATGTATGGGTACGAGCGCAGAAGAGGCGTTTCCGCAAAAACTGATTGACGCACGCATCGCGGAATAACGCATACATATGGACGAGAGTAAGAGAGAGAGACTTTATCCTCGCAACGTGTACAATACCATATACACGCATTCGCTTGTACACACTTTTAGCGTTATCGAGTGGCAATATTGGCGTTTTATCGCTCATCGCGGAAGAGAGAGAGAGAGAGAGAAAGGGAGAGGGAGAGGAGAAAGAGAGACAGAGGGGGGAGAAAAGTAGCGGACACGAGGAATGAGCGGAAACGCCTACGAGACTAATGGAACTTCTCCACTTTATCCTTTGGCAAAAAGTATGTTCACGTACAAGCATGTGTGCAGTGAGTGCAGGATATATTTCCATCAGCTCGCATATATGGGTATTTGAATTTGTTGTTATTCATGCAGGCGAGGGAGACACCGTTCGGTCTCTTACGCGCTTGTCATCTTGTTTCGTTTATCTTGCCAGCATAGCGACGCTTTCAGTGTTGCATTTTTGTCTCGCTTTGATTGTCGGGTATATATATATACATGTATATATGTATGTATGTATGTGTGTGTATATATATCCATTTCTGGAAGCCCTAATGCGTGAGTCGAATGTAAACAATGATGAAATGATTCCGCGTTGATTCGCGAGATGACTGTGCAGATCGTGCGGCTCAATTTCTGGGAAGCTTATAAGGTAGTTGACCCGATTATGGACAGCGACCCGATTACCGATAGATTTATACAAATATTATTATATCTAACTATAGACATAATAAGTATATATAAAAAAAATTATTCTTGAAAGGAAAAATACCTTTTAATTGTTTAATAATATGATTTGAATTACCAGCTCATGCAACGACTGGACAAAATTAAAATGAAAGATAGCTTCTTCAACTCGATGCTGTTGGCCATTTTCGTTACGTACCGAGCTAAGCTCATGCGTGGAGTTCAAAGCGTCGTTTTAACGTGTTTTTAGTTTTTTATACTTAGAACCAAGCTAAATTATCATCACGAAGTCACCATGGGCAAGGAGAAAAAGGTAGGATATAATTTATTTATAAAGAATTAATCTAATCGCGTTATCCGATAACCCCTCCTCGAATTGCGTGTGTGTAGCAATTATCGTTAGCTTGAAAGTGTCATGTAACCTAACCTTCATTTTTCAGACAAAATCTTCAAGATACTGTTACTCTAAAGCAGATTTGCAAAAAACAGTAGATGAAGTGAACAATAAAGGGAGATCAATATTCAGCGCAAGCAAGGCTTTCAATGTTCCTTATACTACACTGCATTCTCGAGTAAAGGGTAAATTTCCTACTCTTATTCGCCCAGGGCCTCTCACGATTTTAAGTTAAGTTGATGAAAGAGCCTTGGCAGAGTGGTGTTTTAAAGTGATAAAACAAGGTTTTCCAGTTTCAAAGGAAATATTGTTAAATTCAGTGCAACAATTTTGTGATAAAAACAGGAAAAGATACACCATTCACCATCGGAAGACCTTCTCGTCACTGGTACAAAGAATTTTTAAAGAGGAATCCAGATGTAACTGAAAAAGTATGTCAGAATCTTAATAAGGCACGAGCAAGTGTGACTGAAAAAAATATAAGAGACTGGTTCACTGAAATAGGAACATATATAGCTTCAAAAAACATTAATCATATTACCGCTAAAAGAGCATTTTGTTTAAATCCTAAAAGTGGAAAAATGTAAGTGCGTCGAGGAGAAAAATCTTGCTTTAGTATATGTGGAAACGAGAAAGAATGTTATACTGCTTTGATAGGTGACAACGCTGCTGGTAGTTTACTTCCAACAATGGTAATTTATAATCAAGAGAGAATCTCAGGTGATATAGCAATAAATTTTCCATATGATTTTGTTATCGGCAAAAGTGGCCAGGCTGGATGACAAGTGAAACGTTTTACTCTTATGTTGTGAATCATTTATATCGATGGTGTGTTGAGAATCATATAATATTCCCAATCTTGTTATTTGTAGACGGTCATATAGTTCTCACTTAACGAAAGCTCTCAGTGATTTTTGTTGTGAAAAGAACATTGAGTTGATTGCGCTGTATCCCAATGCATCTCACATCATGCAACCGATGGATGTTGCATTATTTCATCCTCTTAAAAATTCATATAAAAATGCTATTCGGAATTGGAGAATGGAAAATAATGGTGCAATATTGACAAAACCTTATTTTACCAAAGTACTAAAAGCTGCTCTTGATATTTTGAATATTAAATCCATTTTTAACAATGGATTTAAAAGATTTGGTCTCTATCCATTTTCTCCGGATAATGTTAATTATGAAAAATTGATTTCAAAATCTAATGCTAGTGAACTGACTTATGAATCTACTGAAATTACGGGTGATAGAGAAGAAATTATAACACAAAATGCAACAGATAAAGAAGATCACTTAATTTTTTTACAATCAAATATAAATTCAGATTTTCTACAGAAATTGAAAAATAACAATTCTCACGAGTGGGCTGGTGAAATACAATATAAAGAGCTTTACAACTTTTGGTTGCGTTCCAGAATGGAGAGCTTACAACGAAGCTAAACAAAAAGAAAAAGAAGAGGCAGATAGGCAAAAGAATTTGAGAACAGTTCAAAGAGAAGAGAGGAGTAAAATTAAGCAAGAGGTTTATGAAAATCTAAAGCAGATTAAACCTAAAAAAATTTATTTACAGAATCAGATAAAGGAATTACAGTTATCAATTGAAAAGCATAAAGCAGAGAAAAAATTATTAGAGCTCGAGTTAAAAACAGAAACAATAGATAAAGAGCAAATATCTTTAAAAGAAAAAATTGAACACTTAAGAATTCAAATTGACGGGGACTCAAAGAAAAAACAACATTTGGAGATGTCAAAAAAAAATTTTCTTGAAGAAGAAAAAAGAATTCAAGCTTTATTTTCAAGTAGAAAAGCATTGAGTTACATTGTTACAAACGAAACTTTGTTTTATTCTTAAATTTTTATTTATCATTAATACTTGTTGATCTCAATTAATGTTCCTGTAATTTCTGTACCTGAGAGATTGTAAAAAATTATTGTTACCTTAATTGTAATTTAATTACGTTTATTATTATATTTATTTCTGTTTTATATTAATAAAATTATATAATTTTAATAAAAGTATAATTTCTGTTAAAAAAATCTATAAATAACTTGTCAAAAAAGTAAAATCTAATATAACCCTTAACCTACAATCATAATTTTCGGAGCTATCCATAATTGGGTCCGTTGACTATCGATAATTGCTACATTGCGTTTTTTTTTCCAACATCATTTTTAAAATAAATATATGGTCATTTTTATTCTTTTTTTTTTATTTAATTAAGGGAGACCCTTCTTTAACTAATGAAATTTTTCTTATAACTCATTTACAAAATATTACTGAATAAAATGCTTAATAAGTCGACCCTTTTCTTACGCTATCGCTAATCGGATCAACTACCTCATAGCTTGCGCGCGATATACGAAATACACAAAATGTTGCTCGCGGGGAATAAGCTAGTTTTACCGGACTCTCTCTCTCTCTCTATCTATCTATCTATCTATCTATCTCTCTCTCTTTCTATACTAAGGATTTATCAAATGTGCCAGGAAATTAATCGGGGATAGTTTTTCAAAGAAACTAGTCGTTTCCGCGAGGTTTCCCAAAAAAATCAAACCTCGCTCGGAATTTCTATTTAAATCCTGTTACACAAGTATACACGTTAATTGTTATATATCATTCCCCAACTTATATATACCCGGCAATATACGAGAACACACAGTAGAAAATGTTAATTTCAAATGAACTGCCATAACTGCACTTATACCGTATATCGAGATATATACGTTGTAAAGCAGCGCACGCGCGGCGATTTGTCACGACACACTACTCGTTCTACAGCAGGACCCTCCGCATGATAGCTGCCAGGTAAAGTGCAGCTAAAGGCCGCGAGCAAAAAAATCAACTTTAGCAGCGCTAAATGTGAGCCACATGCAACAGCAACAGCAGCAACACCGACTTCGTTGCTCGGCGGCCGGTAGTTTACAGTTAAAACGGTGGCGTCGTTCCGCGGTAAAGTGGCAAATCCGGGTGGAGAAGCGACTTTAACGCGTGTATACACACACGTATATATATATAATACAATCGCGCGAGCGATTCCATGAATGAACGGCCGCGTCGAGCTTTTTATCGCTGCCTTTACATGTACACACACTCGGTGCGTCCGTACACACGAACGCACACACACACACGCGATGCATACGATGCAAGGCGCGCAAAGTGCACACGTATATATGTATAAGCGGCTGTGGCTTTCGCGCTCAATATCTATTTTCCGGAAACGCACGGCGGCGTCTACGAGCCCCATCCTCTCGTATCTCTCGGTCCGCGTGTTTGTGTATACGAGGTGCGAGCTCATCGGGTTTTCACCGGTTCGTTTGCTCTCTCTCGGTGGCGGCGGCGGCGGCGGCGGCTGCAGTACCGGCAGCTTCGCTCGCTCTCCTTGTTGACCGAACGAATACGCGTTTCATGTGTATACACACGCTATATATACATATGCGGTCGCGCGCAGCACACACACTTTTTTCCTTATCGAGTTTTTGGAATTCTGACAAGCTTAAATTTCGTTGGAGCGAGAGCGCGAGGCACTGCTTTTTATTTCATCCTGGCGCGCGTAGAGTCCACACAAACACACGCTGCTGCTGCTGCTGCTGCTGGATAAACAGACGTAATGTTTTTTTTGTCCATCTCTCGTACGACACGCAATCGCGTATGTATAATATGTGGTAAGCACACCTTTCGATTGAGCGTTTCTTGGGATGCATACCGGCGTGCGGTATCTCGCCGTTGGCGGGAGACTCGTTTTTTTTTCTTTCTTAGATTTACTCAATACGGAACTTCCTGTTTGAGTAATACGTTTTTTGATCAATTAATCTGTGCTGACGAAGAATTTTGTTTGTTTTCCTCGTGCATGCGCAACGATAAAAAATGTGTATTTTTAGATTCGGCTCGAGGAAAAGCTGCGGTTGCGAATTGAATAAAAGTTCATTCGTACGAGTGAGTTGGGGTGATACGAGTATGAAAGGATAATTTAAGCAACAGACAACCGTGTGATTGACGGGTTATTATATGGAATTAATTCGTAAAATTTCTATGATAGCATTTAATGAACATTATTTATCAATGCTAAGTCTTGCATAATGTATACATAAATTAAATAACAATTAAATAATTGAAATATCTATTAAAGTATAACATACCTTGATTTTGGTGGAAAAAATGTAATAGAGTTATATAGGTAATACTTACGAGGAAAGAACACATCCCTCGACCGAAAAAATAGTTCGTTGAACTTTGTCGGCTTTCGCTAGCAGACTTACTTCATCTTTCCAAGAAATTAGTAACGTTTATCATGTATGTGTATTTTAAGTTGTTATGTAATGTTCTATTAGTACTTATGATTGCTGCACACTGACAAATGTTCGACACAATAGAAATGATACACACAAGATGTAGAATCACTATGGTACTGTTACTAGGTTATGTACATCAGCCATGAGCCCGCGGAGTGCGGACGAGTGGTAAATAACAGTCCCGCCAAAGTATAACGTTTTTTCAGTACCTAGAATACATATATGAGGTATGACAGTAGCGCCAAAATGCACGACAGCAGCGCCAAAGCGATGCACGAGAGACGAGAGCACTGATTTGGCGGTTATAGGTTGCTGATCAGTGTTGTTATAGTTGTATCATGTTCATGTATACTATGTTGTAGCACCGATTATCAGAAAGACTCGATTCGGCTATATTCAGGTCGTACATATAGCTGCTTGGAGCTTATTTATGATCTCACGACCTGAACATAGCCGAATCGAGCCTTTTTGATAAGCGATGCTGATCTATACTGTAAACTGTTAGTAATTATAGTATGTTCAGAACTTATATATGGAGTAAGGTATCGAGTGTAATGTGGTCTTACGTATGATCTAGTAAGCGAAACCCATTTCCAGAGCAAAGACTCGTAAGTATTACAATGGACAAAGAATTAGATTAGTTGGATATTATATTTGCAATCTAACTATAAAGAATGATGGTTATAAGATAATC
>UELU01148009.1:545-11414 GCA_900490025.1 Megastigmus dorsalis
GACTAAGTATTGAGGACCACCAGCATTCCTCTTTCCTCGCCTTATATTTTCCTGTTTAGTCATAAATTAAGCTCAAGTATAACACCGAGCGATAGCAGACCGAGAAAGAAAGAAAGCAACGCCTATGGGAAAATGTGACATTCAAAAAAATACACATCTTATGTCCGAGGAAAACTCAACATCTGGTCGCGATAACGAATGTTCTGCTAGGGCCATAAAAATCGAAACAGCCGCAAGTGATTACCGAGAGTCTATCCGGTATATACATAAACAAATATGTAACGATTCCGTAGCAAACCAAATCCGCGATAGCCGACGCTAGGTCCAAGCATAAAGAATAAACAGAGCATCGCTATTGTAAATCTTAACTATTTTTCCCTTTTAATATTAAAACTTCAATATTACTATAATATAACACTCATTTCTGCGCAAGTAAATATGTATGCTCTGTTTATATGTATTACATCTTAAGGCAGATCCAATGCTTATGGAAAGCATGATGTCCACGAAAACTACAAGTCTTATACAATTATCTAATTTATTCTAAAATATTCTTACAATATTATAGAATAAATTATAGTGCCTAATTAAGTAAAATAAATCAAGCGCTATCTTATATCGAATTTATATATTACCTTATAAGCCATTATATTTCCTTTATAAATATTGTACTTCCACCATATTTATATTCTTTTATACAACGCCTTATGTACTCTAATAAGCGTTATAATATACTCTTTTAACTTATATCGTTCTCTACTAAAATTAACCAAATCTTACATTGTATTTCGCATCAGTTCATTATTGTACAGAAACTAATCATTGTTATTATTTTTTTATTATGTTACTCATTTGGATTACATACGTTTACTGTAGTTATTATAATTATTACGATGATAAGTTTTACTCAATGATTGGTTTCTCTGTCTTTTATTCAACAATTATATAATTATCTGTAAAATTGTGATTTAATCAACTATAATTTTTAAAGTTAAACAAGAATATAATAATGTAACGCATAAACTTAATCGTGGCGACATCCATTGAAAAACTCAAGAAGTAAACCTTAGACTCCACCCTCAAGTATAACACCAAGGGACTCAGACCCATCCAATCAAGGACCCGGAAAATTTAGGAAAACACTCAGAAAGGGAGAAGAAACCCTGCCCTTGACTGAGTTTCCCTAATCAGCGCTCAACACCACCACTCCCTCGATGGCCCAATCACGCCCACTCAACTACAAGGCGGGTTATCGTTCTTTAAAAAGAACACGCATCGCGCTGCAAAAGGCAGTAGAGATCCTGGAGACCACTCCGGGACTCGAAATTATCAACAATCACTCTCTTCAGCAGCCAGACGCGCCAGCAATTACAACTCGCACCAGCAACTACAACTCACTTCAGCAACTACCAGATACGCAACACCAGCAATACCACCGTTTATATTAAAAGTTCGCGATTAGCGTAAAGTGAATTTCATAAAAAATAAATAAACCTCAAATACGAGGAAGAAACAATCGAAAGTGAGTACAAAAATTTGTTATTTTTCCCTTTTATTCTGTCACACAAACTCACACAAACACCTTCCCTTTTTCCGAATTACTGTTTCTCGAACCTTAGGGTGTCGGGGAAAGTAATCAAACCTCGCTGTTTCTCGGGTCGCAAGACGCTGGGGAAAGCGAAGTTCCAAAACTGTTGTTTTTCGGACCAATAGGTGCCGGAGAAAACAGGGAACAATCACTCCCATACACACCCCAAGAGAACGATTATAAGGTATCCCAAGCTATTAGGCGAAAGCCTAGGCTTAAAAGCAATAAATTTTAATAAGTGTGTGTTGTCTCTCGACGTAACAGTATATATGAAAAGGTGAAAATTTCATTTTTTTTTGTTGAATATTTATGTAGTCAAACCCTCGTTTTGACTAGTCTAACGCTTGAAATACCTTAAACCTACTTTCAAAAGGGTATAGAATAATGTTTTTCATAAGCGTTATATTGATTTTTAAAAATCATTTTAGCAAAATCAATTGCACGAACCTAAATTTACTGTACAACTTACTTGTACACAAAAAGCTGTCAAATCTACTTATTTAATAAAAAAAATAATAATCTATCATATCTGACTTTCTTAAAATTAGTTATTAAGAAAAGAAGCAGCTAAATATTGTTTTCTTTACATTTTAACACCAGCGTTAATAATGATGAATCGGTTTCGATACATTTTTCATAATTTTATTTATATCAATTAAATAAAAAGTGTTCATTAGTCTTATCATCTATGGATCACGAATATTCTACACGGAAAAAGAAAATGCTAATAAAAATAATATCAGACTTCTCAGGCGAAATGCATTTAAATTTAAAATAAGCAAAATTCAAATTTTTCATTTTAAAAATTCGGTAAGCTTGCATACTTAGATTTATCTCTGTCAGTGCTCATTATTCGTAATCACTTTTACTGACGCATCTACTTTCTCGAATAGCAGTATATATATAGATTTTTCCATAAAAACTTATGCGTCGGGTCTAATATCAATTTAAGCTTTTCTTGAACTATTTCCGGTGTTATTAAAATCCAAATACTATACATATCTAGTCTATAGCAAAGAATCCAACAACATTGATTTTACCTGACATCGACTAAAGTGTAATCTCAATATCCCTCCACGTGTAAGAAGACAAACAAGACGATCGATCTACCTGAAAGCTGCGCACTATATACACGACTAATTAATAGCACTTTTATATTGTATATACGATTTCTAGAAACTGCACACTGCAGACATAAAATATTACCGTTGGCCCTAGCCGTCAACAGCATACGACGACCGAGAAAAAGCTCGAATACCATCCAGTGATATAAATAGTCATTCACGGACTATCGGCGCCTATGCGGAATATCTTGGCACGAGAATCTCTCCGCCGTCCCTCCCCTCCCAGTAAACAATCGCGCGAGCCTGCATCCACTGCGAAGGCTATGCAGCATCCCCAGAGGCTGTCTTACACAGTCGTCATGATAATCGTCATTGCACAACGCGTATATGTACAGTGATATTTACGTTTAATTAGGGTGCAGCGTTGCGTAATAATTCGCTTTATTGGTTGACCCCTAGGTCCCTCGCTCCATCCTCGGCGCGCGCGCTTAAACACGCAGGCCTGTGCGCGCCTCCGCTCGAGCATCGTTAATTAACAAAAGGACACGTGGATGCAATCGTTGATGTATACCTCGTCATATCGAGTGCCGATGTCAGATAGAGATTTGGATTTAGATTTTCATTTAGATTCATCAAACGCTTCGCTGATTTTGCTGCTGGACATTGAATATTGTTCGCGCGCGCGTCGTCTATATATATGTGAGCCATTCAGTGAGTCCCGTATGCGGTTGGAAAAGCACGAGGCTATTAAAAATTCATCCTATATTATACATGCGAATTCAAATTGAACAATGTTTAAATAACGGGATAATATTCTCCTTGCTGAAGGGTCAGAGAGTGAAAAATAAATTTTCATGAATTAATCGATATTGAGTATTATAAATTACATGGGAACACGATTGCATATTCGTTTTTGTTTTCGTTTGCAATAATAGTCGATGAACAATGCAAAGTCGATTTCGATTTCAGCGTACTTAGTTCCAGCGTAATGTCCGTAATTACACGTGACTGAATTAAACAAAAGCATGATTTTAATCAAGAGAGATAGAGAGAGAGAGATTGCAAATATCATGTTGATCAATGAAAGCAATGTGTGCATGATTAAAAGTTAATGGGTGAAAAATGCACAATGAATTTTCGTTAGGTAAATAAATTATTGCGGTATGTGAGCTCACAACCAAAAGTAGATGGGCTATAACGGAAACTCCTACTCAAAACCAAGAACCTGATTTGTTTGCTTTCTTCAAATTTCTTAAATGCTTTCCATTTGATGAAATACAAGTGTGGAACCGATGGGTCAGTAATGACAACTCTGATGGTAACAAAAGACCAGTAGTTATTATTATATGCCTTAACAGATCAGTTTAAGGTTCCTGTACAGAGAGAAAAAGTGAAAGTTCTAGTGGGAGCAAAAAGTTCGACTTTCATTTAGTGTGCAAAATGTAATGTAACCAAACTAAAATAACTCCGTGGCACACTTCAAAGAGAACCGAAGCTCTGAAAAATATTAGCCCCGCGGAATTTAAATTTTATTAGTTGTTATACTAATAAAATTTAGAATGAAGATAATGAGGGAAAATAATAATAATTATTTATTTAAAAAAGTGACAGTAGAATATTAACAATTAAAGGTAGTGTAAGATTATTTTATTATTTACTTTTATTATTTACTTTTATTATTCAACACTATTAATGAGGTTTGGTAAAAAAGCATACTTTCCTGCTTTATACCTTTTTTGAAAAGGTATTAGATTCAACAAAGTAAACAGAGAATATGCGAAACAGAACATCGAACAAAAAGTAAGTATACGATATGACAGGGTCCTGAAAGTACCAATAATATAAT
This sequence comes from Megastigmus dorsalis, assembly GCA_900490025.1. Lineage (NCBI taxonomy): Eukaryota > Metazoa > Arthropoda > Insecta > Hymenoptera > Megastigmidae > Megastigmus > Megastigmus dorsalis. The sequence continues at coordinate 5,044 of UELU01148009.1, forward strand.
GTCCTAAGGAAATGTGAACCAGTTGCTTTTCTAATTAGAATTATAATTAACAATTGAAAAAAAAGAACAAGAGGTCGCCACAAAATATCAATGGTGCAAATGAGGTCAACATCGACATTGAAGCAGAGCGCTTGGAATTTCAGAAGCAATGCACACCTGTATTATACCTTTAAGATTGAAAATATGTACATTTTTAAATAAATTCTTAATAATTCATAAATAATGGTCTTACTATATTTCCTTTAAATGAAAATACCTACATAGGCATAATATTTAAAACGCATTTTCATCGATTCTTTCAATATTTCGCAAATATATGCATTCAAATAAAATCTAAATTACTTACCATTTCAAGAGTCTTAAATGTTCTAATATATTTTGTTATTACTACTATTAAAATAAAATTTGAACGTTTGGAAAATTTATTCTTAAAATATTATATAAAACATTCGGTTTAAAATATGTATTATTATATCGTATTATCATCATATCTAGATATTAATGAACGATATAAAAAATTAAATTAAATGAAATTCAAAATCAAAATTCATTTTGTATTTTCATAAGAAAATTTTTTAGTAAAAAAAAATAGCAATCAACAGGTTAATTTTGTGGATACTTAGAAACTAAGTTTCGAATGATATATTTAATAAAAATTAGGAAATTGATTTTTATTTGATACTATGATTTCTTAATCGATTTACTTTCTTCCTCGGCGCTTAGCTAATTTCTAACTCATCAATTTTTACAGTTTATAGGAAGTACATACACTTTCTAAGAATAAACAAAAATGTATAGACATGAAGGAACTTATAAAACAACGATGATAAATAATGTTTTTGATTCAACGTTTTTATTTTCAAAAAATAAATTACATTTTCAATGCTTGGTATTATTGGATTGATTTTTTGAAGAGTATTTATTTATTCATTGAAGTTTTAATAATATATTAGTGAATTTCAAATATATCAGTATTGCAATTCAATCAATTCAATTTAAAAGAAGCCTTTGCAGAACAGTCATGAAAATAAACAAAATGAATAATTACAATCTACATTGCCGTTTTAAATTAATAAAACAATAGCTTCGAAGACATGATGTAATATTTAGGTATTTGTGAGAATGAATGAAAATAAATATATAAGTATATATATAACCACGCTTACATAAATTAAAAAGCTTTATTACTCTAAGTTGTTACAAAAAGAAAAATACATCAAATTCTTAGCGTATTTCAATTGTATTACATTAGATGAAAAAAATAAATATTTTCTCTGGTAGAAAATTCATTTATTTACTAAAAATGTAAAATTCGTATTATTAAACTTCCAAATTAATTTACTAATAATATAAGTTACATTTATGGAAGTTCAATGCGATGTTCGTAAGTATTAAAAATTATTACGAGAAGTTACGAAAAAAAGTCTAACTTTAATATAAAAAGTTTTATGCAGATCATATTCAATTAATAGCCTTAATTGGTATCTTGTATTTAACGATATCGTGTGATGTACTTAGCTTTTCTTTGCAAATCAATTAACATAAATTTTTGAAAAAAATAGTATGTAAATAGTCGATCAATGTAGGTTATCGATTTATTGACATCATTAAGATAAAAGTACAGTTTTGCAAAATATGAAGCAATTTCAAAGCTAAATATAAATCGAATATTTTTTCTGATTCAGTAAATAATCATTATTACCTTTGATAAACAATAAAATTGAAAAATTCAAGGATGGAACATAATCGAATCTCTTAAAATTTGAAATATTGAATAAATAAACTTAATGAATTTAAATTCCAGTTAATAAATCTTGAGACATTATTGCTGTTAAAAATATAATGTTAAAACTGACCAGTTACATTGAAATCCAGTTCAATAATGAATAGTTAAACATTTAATCTAGATAACTATACTTGTACATTAGATTATTAGATTTAGTATTTCAAATTCAATACAAATAAATGTACAGTAAGATTATAAATAGACATTAGTAAGTAAAACTTTCGTCAGTACCCAAGTATTTTTATCTTTTTCATGATAGCAAAAGTTAAGTCTCGATTTTCTCAGCTTCTATTCGGGAGTACAGAAAATGATAGACAACACTGTAAGTGCCTACGTATAGTAGTGTTCAAAACGGTAGGAAATATTAGTACAACTAGGAGTAATACACTAGTCGATAAACTTAAACTTAATAATTATGCAACCCAAAACAGTTATTCCTCTACTTTGATCTCTTTGGCCAGGGCGTTGATCAATTTGCAATTAAATCCTCAAATCACATACAAAATCGTTTAAATAGTTTATTTGCAATATGGACAAGACTTCACGTCATATCCAGGACTGCCACAGCGAAAACAGAATTTCTTCATTTTCGGAAATCGGCAATCGACGTATCTGTGACCGAGCTTGTCACAATTCCAACATACATCCGGTTCCTCGTATTCAAGTTCCCTGTTGGCTAAGATGGCATTTTCTATTATGACATTTTCTATAGGGGGTGGCGGTACGTGCAGTTCCAATAAACTTGGGATTTTAGGTTTTAAGTCCATCAGTCGAGGAATTTCTCCTGGTGCGGCGTTGGAAACAAACTCTATATTGGGAGGCACCCTAGATGGATAATCCGAGTAGGGTGGAGTTTGGGGCTCGGGATAATTCAACTCGTATTCATCGAATTCTTCTACTTCTCTAACCGGGGCTGACATACGTCTCATTTCTTCGCGTTCTAGTTTTTCGCGTAAGGCTTGTGCAACCATTATTATATCTTCTATCTGTTGCTTAGTATCTTCTTCCTCAGGCGGGTATTCATTTGGATCAATTGCCTCATTCACACCTGGGCCATAATATGACTCATCCTCCTGTTCCTGCTCATATTCGAATTCTTCTGTATTTGAATTTAATCTTCTGTGAGCAAAGCGCAGACTGGATCGTAACTGCGCTATAGTTTCAGGAGGAATCAGTGGACGAGGTCCGCTATCGATTTCGGTAGGGGGTGACGAGGGTTCGTCGTTATAATACACGATTGGATCATAGCGTTGTCGCACATGATTTCTCATATAAGGGTGAGGACCGCGAGTTGCTCGAGTCGAGCTGTGAGGGGAATCAGAAAGTAATTCTTCCGAGTAATCTGGTTCCGTCGAAGAATAATGTTGGCGCGGACTGCGTTCCATTTTCCAAGATCTAGCCAATAATGGCTGAGCATTTGGACTGACTGGATATCTCGGCTGCCGAAAATCTCGTCTAGCGCCAATATTAGGGGATCGTCCATAACTCCGTCCTGGCATCTCCATGTCTCCGGATTGGTTATTACCTGTGGGAACGGTAGGATTATTTGTATGGGCAGTTAGTTTTTAATGTGGCAAATGGGCTATGGGTAGGGTGAATGGTCAACGTCTCACAGCTCATGTACGAGAATCTTGTGCCTATAATTTTTCAAGTAATCAATATGAATGTGTAATAATTAAAAAATGGGGATTTCATTAACTGAGAGTAATTTGATGATGTTTGTTTAGTTTATAGTTGCAAGCGAGTATTTACGATGAAACATTCATTTTTATTATCAGGATCCTTTATCAGGAACAGATAATTTTAGAGTCAATATAGATTTAATATATATTAATTATTATTATTAAACTTTTTTTTAAACGATTAGAAAAAAAATTTAGTATTGAAGTTATTATAGAACTGGATTTCATACGAAACGTAAATTTTGAGAACAGTATGTTTGGGGTTTAAGGGGTTCACATCATACACAACAATCTTTTTTCAATATATTGAACATAGCTTTGTTTTTCTACACTGTGAATCGTACATGGCGGGGAGACGTTTAACACAGTAAACTTATAGGGCTATTTCATAACTTATAAAGGGGTAATTTGGCACATGAGTTAATAAAATTAATCGGGGAAAAGTTAATGTATCTTACATAAATAATCTTTAGGGTATGACAGCATAAGGGATTTATAGCTTTTATGTGTATTACGTCCGTCTTTTTTTTATATATTGCTGTTCTCTGTTTATATAATTTGACGGACGTAACAATATTATGAGTTTCATAGTTCATAGTCATTTAAAGAGCGGTAGGTATCAGCTAATAATATAAATTAAAAATATTGACGATATTAACATATTTTACTCAAGTTTATTACACCTTACAAATATATATTTAGACGACAGGGCAAGGACATTTTGTTATAGAACAAACTTAGTCACAACAGAAGGGCTAGAAATCTTTAAATTATTCGGTAATTGCATCTTGCATTGATAATTTTAAGCAATTATTATATCTTGAATTTCAATTAAAATCGGACAAGTTAACTTACATGTTTGATAAAACCAGAACGTGATATAGAATTTATACTCTAAATGATACGTAACTCAATTACGTAACCTATACCGAATCTATTAATGAATCAGAAATAATAGGGAATTAAATAGAGACAAAAAGCGAGAAGGAGAAAATCAGCTTTACATTCGCTTAATCCAAATGTAAAAACGCTAAATACACTAGGCGTAAACTACCTCTTTTCCTTCATTCCCACTCTTTCTCTGTCCCTCTCACCCCTGTCTGATTCTTTGTAATTTGAAAACGCGTTATGTAAAAGCAGCGACACGGGCGTGAGATAAAGCGTTGGCAACAGCTCGGTTGAGGTGGGGGATAGGGGCGTACCGGATCACGTGGAAGGACATGCGTTTAATCTGCCTACGCACCGCGTGAGGCATGAAATGCGTGTCTTCGCGGTGAAAGCGTGTGCGGGTTGCAAAGGACCCTGGCGACTGACAAGAATTTCACAACGATAATCTCCAGGAAATTGCTTGTGCTTTACTCCTAGGTAGACTTTATTGTCCTTGCGATGTTGTCTTTTATTTTAGGCTCTGCGTTTGAGGGAATTCGTAGCTCATTCTCATTACAACACGGTTTTGCAGATTTTACAACAGTCATTGTCACAGTTCTAATAATAAAAACCACTCAACCCTTGATTTACACCAAATAGGTTTTCTGTTACCAGTGTGTAGAAAAAGAGATTGTAACTCATTCAAAAGTGAGAATTTAAAGAATTTCAGTAGACCTTAAGACTACATTATGAAAGAAAATTTAATTATTTACCCCTTATCCATTTATTGGAAAGCAAACGATTTTCTAAGTAATTGAATAATAAAATAGTATTAGGTAATAGATACAGACCAGAATGAAAACATATAAAATAAGATATAAGAAGTCATTCGACTCAGTAAATTAAGGAAGTGAGGGACTCTAGTTTTCTATTTGAGACTAATAGCTGTTTTTAGTATACACGGAAAAATGTTATATAAAAATTACTATGTTCCGTAGTAAGCGTGGGACATACCTACTCATGCACAAAATGAGAAAAATTACTGTTTTATTACAAAATATAAATAGTATTAAATTTCATAACTAGTAAATTTAATAATAGAACATAATAATTTTTCTCATTTTGTGAGTATTCCACGCTTAATTATACTATAAAACATAGTAATTTTTAATATAACCTTTTTTCTCCGTGTATTTAATTAATTAAGCAAGCGACTTTAATAGTGCAATAAATGGTATAAAGAAAAAATGAAACCTTTAAGAGCTCTCTTTCTCTATTTCACATTGTAAATTTCTTCTTCCTACATTTCCTTCTCAAGGTGTTTTGAATAGATACGCAATAGCTTATGCAAAATTGACAGCGACGGTTTTATCTCCACTGTTTTATTGACTTTCCAGTCAGCGAAGTGCAGATTTACTTCTAAAGGATTTCTGGAATAAGCTAAAATCTTAAGACAGATTATGCTGCACAACTACTTTATCGGAACTTGAAGATTTCTTTACCGTTTTATAAACTTTCCTCAGCTCTAAATAAAGTAAAGAACAAGTTAAATCAGTTCTTTGTGACATTTGCATAAATAAAATAAGATTGTTAGAAGTTAAAATGGATCAATCAGCTAAATAACCTTTTTTAAAGATTTGACCTTCAAGGTAAAATTTCTATCTTTTGTTTTCAAAGATAAAAAAAAATCTATCAATTGTCATTCAACAAGAGAACTATGCTGCAAAGAAAATTTTTAATGAACTCCTAAAGTTCAACTTATAGCACCAACAGAAAATTAATTCTGAAACTCTATTTTATCGATTATACCAACTTACAACTATTATTCTTGTGATTCTTGTTACTTTTAATTGCCATTTACTAAAATAACCATTTTCGCTCATCCAATCCCACATAGCACGAAACGTTGGAGAAACGTTTCTAGAACGTTTCTTTGGAAACTTAGAAACGATTCTCTGAAAGTGGAAGAAACGTTTCAGAAACGTTTTAGAAACCTTGAAATGTCCGCTTTTGGTGTCTCAGGAAACGTTTTAGAA
>UELU01148009.1:11434-42459 GCA_900490025.1 Megastigmus dorsalis
TATATGAATTATAAAGTTTCTTTGGCAACGTTGCAGAAACGTTTCAGAAACGATACACGTGAAACCTTGAAATAAATGTGCTTAAATTATTTTAAAAAGGGTCGTGGTGTGAATTTTAGGTGTTACTATCCGGATGATACGATCCACGGGCATCGAGCTCTAAACTTTAAAATTTATTCGTCGATTTTAAAGGTTTTCTTTTCAAGGTTTTACGTGAACCGTTTCTGAAATGTTTCTGCAACGTGACCAAAGGAACTTTATAATTCACATACGTATAAGAAAAATTTTACAAACGTTTCTAAAACGTTTCCTGAGACACCAAAAGCGGACTTTTCAAGGTTTCTAAAACGTTTCTGAAACGTTTCTTCCACTTTCAGAGAATCGTTTCTAAGTTTCCAAAGAAACATTCTAAAAACGTTTCTCCAACGTATCGTGATATGTGGGATATTCAAGTGCATTCAAAATCTCTTTTGAGAAACTAAACTTACTAAATATTATACAAAATTTTAGTTTCATTATATTGTTTACTGCGCATATAGTTAAAGCAAATGAAACTTTCGACGATAGCAAAAAAGATATCGAAAATTAAGTATCCAATCTAATGCACCTCTAACCAAAAATCTATAATCGATCATAGAAAGCCCATCACATAAAGTATTTGAATAGAAGGCAGCTTTTAAGTTACCTGGAGACTAACAGCTTCAAATTTCTAAAGTATCAAGAAGATTCTATTAAATCTTAAGATTATACGCAGTGTGATGGAGAAATTCATCCAAAATAAAGTCACTCAACTTTATGTATATAAGCCCACTTATCATTTGAAGTAGAAATAAAATTGTAAAAGCTTGACTTGTACGTTTTCCAGAAACACGCTGCACATTGCTGCAGCTGGCAAACGAGCTTGAAAGGGCATTTTCGTCTTTGCCGCTTTCGAATTTTCCTCTCGCACAACGCGCAAGGATCTTACTATAGGAGAGAGAGAGAGAGAGAGAGGAGAGCCCAGACTGCATTCGACAAGTGGGTCGAGTACTTTTTGAGAATCCATAGAGATCGCGAGCTGCACATTGCCGGCTATATATATACATATATAACAGCAGCAGCCTAAACTTTATTAATTTTGCCTCGCGAAGCCGGTTCTTACTCGCTCATCTAAGACAATTAAAAGTTCCGCCCCCTTGATTCGCGATAGTTAAATCGTAAGTTTGCCCGGCTCTTTATGCCCCATTCGCAATTTTAAGCCAGTGTCACTTTCTTAGACGGGTCTCTCTCTCCCTCTCTCTATCTCTCTCGCTCTTTCTCTCTCTCAAGTTTCGTCGCTGTCTATATATTTTTGTCCCGCGCGCTCGACTAATAGCACTGGCGCTGTTTATACGCGAGCGAAGCCGTCGATGCGATCTCGCGTATACAAGAGTCGTTGCGACAAACAACAACAGCCAACGCGTGGGAGTCCAAATTTCATTAATGTTTTCCTGGAATTACAGCTTTTACAACGGATACTTATATATTTTTCTTCAAATACCTGTGTTAAGTGCAGTTCTATGTATTCGTGTGGGTTTCTTTCAAATTTGCCGATTAACAAGCTTCTCTCGTTTATGCGAAAAATGTGGATTTGTCTTTTTAAAATTTACTTTGGAATATGCAGTTTTGTTTATTCGGCGATTCAAAAAATATAAAGTAAATTGTAAAAAAATTAAAATTTAAAAATAAAAGATTTTTGTTTGTGCACAAAATGCAGAAGAGCTTTGAAATGAAAGAGAGTCCAAAAAAATTAAATATCTAGGTCGAATTAAAAAATAAGTTGTGTGGGTTGAGTTTCAAAGTCTAAACCAATTTTAAAATTTTATAATAAGACCGAATCAATCTCAAAACGAACGGTCAGAGTATGATGGACTAAACATTGTACATATTAAATTATATATTACAATATCTATTATATGCAATTTTATTGATATCGAAAACAAATACGTGTGAAATTATTGTCCAAGTTTCAAAATTGTCAAATTTCAAAAAGATCGGTAATGGGGACATACTATACGCTGACCATTCAATTTGAGATGGGATTCGGTTAATACAGTTTTCTCATTATACTAAGTATTTCAGTTTAAAAAAAAATTTAGGCAATAAAATAAAAAAAGAACTATTGAAAATGATTAAACATAGTTCATTTAATAATCTAAATAATATGTATATATATATATCTAATAGAACAACAAAGACGTATAAAATAAATTCATTAACACATTGATGGAAAATTCATTTGTTTTATCACTATTTAATTGCAAATAATAAAGAGATTATGAGTACTAATATTAAATCTAAAAGGAAATAAACAAGAAAATTAAGAATATATGCTTTCTTTATGTAAACGCACTTTTTAATCTGTATTAATTGTAAAAGAACAAGAAGTTAATCGTATAAAAAATTGATGCCTTTTTATATAACTAAAAAGGGAATTATATAGATTCAGTAAGTGCTCGTGTTATAAAAAATATTTATTACGATACAACATGATCATATTAATGTTTGTTAATAATTAATTTGATTAACAGCACGAAGATTTTAAAATTATGTAATATCAGCTTGTAAAAATTAGCTATCATAACTTTTTTTTTACTTTAATACATTCAGGGCTAAGGCAAAAATTCACTAACTAAACTATGGCGCTAAATGTATTACCCTTGTCAATTTATTTATTTCATTACGTTAAACAGGTATTGCCCTTTTTACAAAGTAAGACACATAAGGTAGCAAGTAGTAAACACTAAGCACCCTATTAAATTATATGTATAAAATGTAATTTCTTAGTGATTTATAGATCAAAATAGCACTTGTATAAAATAATTGAATTTTTAGGTACGAGTTATATGTAACTCGTATAGCCCTGAACATGTTAAACAACAGCAGCAAATATTTTCTGAAAGTTTATATCAATGATTGATTTATAATTTTCTTAAATATCCATTATTCGTATAAATAGTATACATAGCATTTAACATATATTAAAGTCATTTTCTTTTCCATAAAAACTAATTACGTAATTATAGCAAAATTAACCAGAAATTAATAAAATTCATAAAATATAAATATTCAAATATTTCATTTTTAATATTATTTTTTATAACTTAATAAAGCTACTTAATAAATAGTACCAGACAGTTAATTTGACAAAATAATAGTTTATCCCATAGTATCTGAGTACATATACTTAAACTTACGCAGTTTATGTGTTTGAAATTTCTGTATCACATACCTAACCAAATCCGTGTTTTAGCGTAAATTGCATGTAGATACCTACAGAAAGATGTTTTTATAACATACAATCATACAAAGTGTATCGCTCATTTTGTTTACTTCTATGGACTATGCCTATCTTTTTCAAAAAGTTTCATCAAAAATTATTAAATTATTATTAATTTTTAATAAAACTCTTTGAATAAGAAACGTATAGGTATGATTGTATGTTATACAAATATCTTTCTATAGAGATCTGCATGCAATTTATGCTAAAATGAAAATTTGGTTTGGTATGGGATAGCTTAAGTATATGTATTCAGATATTATGGCATGAGCTATTATTTTAAAAAATTAACTATCTAGTACCATTTATTAAGTAGCTATTAAACGATAAAATTTTTTCAAAAATGAAAATACTAGCTTTCTGTAGTATAGGTACATGTAAGTATAATCCTTAATTCTAATTTCAATTATAGTCATGAAAACATCTGCCTGTTTTCTGGAAATTAATATTGAGGTTAGGTCTAACACAAAAATGACTTTATTTCGTGTATGCTAATTTATGATTTTCCTTCTGTAGATTGAAAAATATCTATTGAAAATGAATAAAATTATAATAATATTTTATTTATCTCATTATAAGTAACTCGCAATAAGTATACTGTTACTTCAATACAAGAATCTCTTCCTGTACAAGTATCAATTGTTTTGTTACATACATTGTTTATCATCTATCATTTGTTATCGGGTACAACTTTCCATAGTTCTAATTGTATCCAGCCAAGATCACATTTATTTAATATAAAGAATCCAATGTTATTCACTAAAATTAGTTTTCAAAATACTTTAATAATATTTAGAATATTCAATAGAATGATCAGGTTATAATATAGTTTATAAAAGTGTATTTTAACATATTTTGATTTGTTAAAGTAAGAATATAAACATTTATTATAAAAATTTTGTAATACATGAAAATCCACTTTTATTTATTCAAAAAGAGTGTTTTACAAACTAGCTGCTGTAAAGCAACAACTATCTTAAGTTTGATAATAAACTGTTAAAGAATTATACAATCTTTAAATATAATTCTATAAATATAATACATACGGTTTGAAATAATAATACTGCGTAATCTAACCTAAAAATCTTATGCCTACTCGTTGATGCTATATCTTATAGCGTAAATAATTAACATTTGTTTAAAAGATTAATTTTTTCTGATTATTTTAATATATTTGTTTTTTTTAACAAAATTGTTTTTTTTAACAATATACTTACGTTTTTATTGATAACTGGACAGATCGTAGAAACTAAACAAAATGATGATCCGCGTTTGTGCACCTTCGCTAGTAAGTACAGCAGAGCAAATTCTATTCGGCGTATTCGAAGTATTTCGAACTATCTGCTGCTACAGTGCTGCAGCTGGGGTTTTACATGTAAGATACTAAATATATATAGAATCAAGTACGAAGGTCGCAGACTATGTATCATACATAACGTAAAATAACTATATTGCATAAGTCAAAAATGGAAAAAAGACTAAAAAAAAGTTTAGATTTTAGATTTTTTTATTTAAATATAAAATTTTATTTAAACATAACATATATTTATTTTAACTAGAACATACTTCCCTACTAGCACAACACGTCCAAGAACGTCCAAGAACGTACAAGAACGTCCAAGAAACGTCCAAAGAACGTCATTTTTGGAAAATTTTTTAAAATTTTTTAAAACAAGTACTAAGAAAAAAAATTATAATGTATAAGACTTAATTTTTATGAAATGCAATGATCACTTCCGTTAATGTTTATTAATAATAATATTAATAAATTCTTCTAATTTTGATTCGTTTCAAGATTTAGTATAATCATCTTCATTTTGGAGATAGTCATTTTTTCGAGAGAAAGAATTTTCTAATTTTTGCATTTTTATAATATATAAAATATAAGTATTTAGTCCTGAATAAATTTTATTATAATTCAAAATATATATTTTCAAAATAAATTTTATTTTGTAAAAGAGTGTTATATGAGAGTTATATAGTCCTTATCGACATTGCACTATTTATATTCTAGTAAGTAAAATCAAGACACCTTTGTATGTATACTTCCTTGTAATTTGGATCATAACATAATTTACCATTTCTGATTTCGCAAAGTCCAAATCTCTGGTTCAAGCAGATAAACACTTATATAGAAATGGTATTTCCACGAAGCTTTTAGATCGTACGCAGGTCGCAGCAAAACGTAAAAGTTTTCGTGGACAATTAAGGTCTTTCCAGCAGTGTTCAAATATTTGCCTAATACTGTGAGAAATGATAGATTATACTCATGTACTTAATAATGTTTTAATTTTACATAAATCCATGTATTTTTTTACATAGAATCTGATAGAATGAAAATAGTATAACGTCGGTAAGGTAGAACTACACGTCATTGCTCAAATCTCAATCTCAAATAGCTACTTACCTATCGTTCCTTGACATTTGTTGCATGTCTGATGTCATGTAGATAAATAAATAAATAGAATCTATATATATATATATATAAGTATATAGACGCACTTGCCACTTACTCTTACTGCAGTGAGCAGTCTTACAATTTTACATGAGTTGGCGCATGCGTAACAGTTTAACTCGCAGACCTTAGAATCCAGATACATAACCATCATAGGTGTGCGCGCCGAATATAAATAAATTAATCAATAAATCTTTCCAATTCTATCTAATTAGATGCTCGGGATAACTGATAAGAGAATGTAATTGTTAATATTCTTGTAAACATTTGTTTCATATAAATGGTATGTTACACATGAAATAATTTTGCAAGTAATTGTTAAATGCACATTTTATTTTCTTTAGTTGTTTAATGAAAATTTAATAGGAACAGCGAATATAGTAAGCGTCTATATTCGTTGATAGGAAGTAGAAGAATAGTGAGTAAAAAAATTATAAATACTTAGTAAAAATTTATCCTGCAGTTACACAATAGGTTATTTTCTAGATGAATTGTGGATTATTATACATCAAGTGTTCATGATTTATCAAAATATCTACATCTTTTTCATGGCATATATAATGGCAAATATACATAGAATCATAACAAATTGGTATTATTTTTACTAAAATATTTTTTTCAGTGATATTCATGCAGTAATATATTGTGGAATAATTACACTGTAATAAATATTGAAAAGCAATGACGACTGAGGTTTAGCTGAGATTATAGACTATACAATTATTCTGGTATAAAGTCTAAGACCCTTAAAAAATGGCCATGCAAAAATATATTCCTAGTCTATTTTTGATTGGATTCTTGAATATCGGAAGCTGCTTTTGTTCTCATAATTGTAAACCAAAAGTTGGTAAGTATCATAATATCAGATGTTAAATTGAAATAATAGTCATTAGAATTTCAAAAAGTTTTTAAAAAATAATTTTTATTAAATTTTGTTACTATTTGTACATTCTGTAGCTGTTGTTGGAGCAGGAATTGGAGGAGCCTCTGCATCTCATTTTCTTACTGAGTTATTCGATAAAAATATTGATATAGATGTATTCGAAGATCAAAATATTGGAGGGCGACTGGCTACCATTAATCTAGGAAATGAAGAGTTTGAAGCTGGAGGTGCCATAATACATCCTAGGAACAAATATATGAAAGACTTTGTAACGTTGTTGAACTTATATCCTCGACCTCCTTCAAATGCTAGATTTGGTATCTGGAATGGAAATGAACTTATCTTTGAAGAAAGTAGTTGGGAATCAGTAACATTATTTAAGCTTCTGTATAGATACGGATTACAACCCTTCCATCTTTATAGATATGTCAGTGCAATATTAGATGATTTTGAAAAAATTTATTTGCTTCAAGATAAAGGCATTGCTTTTGATAATGTAACTGCCTTACTTAGTGCTATGAATAAGGAATTTGTAAATTTACTGGAAATATCAATAAAAGATCACTTGCTAAATTTGGGATATAGTAATAGATTGATTGACGAATTAGTTGAGGCAACAATTATTGTTAATTATGGTCAAGATACAAATGTACATTCATTTGTAGGATGTGTTTCAATAGCAGGTGCTGGCTTTGATTTATGGTCCGTTAAAGGTGGCAATAAAGAGGTAAATGTTTTAACATTTAATAATCTTTATTAATTTTTATTTTTTTTTTATAAGTGAAAAAAAAAACAATATTATTTTGTATTAAATTTTAAATTCTATGCATGCAAAGAGAATTTAAAATGAATTCTTAATTACATATTCTCAATTAATTGCAGGTACCCAAATATTTACTTTCTCGTAATGAAAGAGTTTCGATAATAAATTCTACTGTTATGAAAATTAAACCACTCTATCAAGATCAAAAACTTGCATATGAAGTAATTTACGGAGGTAAATATAATTTTTTCTGTGTCAATTCTAAATACTAATTTTAAAAACCTTTTTTAGATGGAGAAAAGAATTCTTCAAACTTTAAATTGTATGATATTATAATTATTGCGGCTCCTATGACCCGTGATCAAAAACATAAAATATATGTCAATATTGATGAACAATTTTTGGGTGAATATCAGACAACGGTCGCAACTTTTGTATCTGGTGAAGTAAATTATGCATATTTTGGTCTAAAAGATGAAATTGAAGGAATTATGAGCTGTGATCCAATAGCAACTAAAATTAGTTCAATCGGCAAATTATCTTCAGTTGAGGGCGAGAAAAATAATCGCACAAAAGTTTGGAAAATATTTAGTAGAGAAAAATTAGATGATTCAACCATAAATAAAATTTTTTCACATGTAAGTTTAAACAAATAAATTATTATTTTATTATTGCTATAAAGTATGTAGTGTACAAAACTATATAAAAAGATAGAAAAGATATGGATTTTATTTTGAAAATTATTTTTTAAACATATAACTAATCCTTATGCAGTATATTCTATACCTTATGCAGTATATGCAGTATACCTCTAAATTTATATTACATTGACAGTTTGAAAAATTTGAATGCCAATTATTTTGTATTATAACTAATTAGGTCAGCATTTTTTTTTTTATAAATTTTTATCAATTTAATTTATAATGAAATTAATTTTTTATATTCTTAATGAATTTTGAACACAAATGATACACTAAACAAGTACACTAAACAAATAATCTTTCTGTATATTGATACAGACAGATTATATGTGAATATTTCTATAACTAAATATTTGTTAATCCAAGCATTAAAATAATATAAAATAAATGTTTTTAAGGTTGATGAAGTGAAGGAAATCCAATGGAAAGCATATCCCAAATATTCATCAAATATGCGATTTGACAAATTTAAATTTTATGATGGACTATACCATGTAAATGCAATGGAATGGGCTGCAAGTGCCATGGAAATGAGTGCCATAAGTGGTAGAAATGCTGCTATTTTAGCCTTCAATGACTATAAAAAAAAGTGTTCCTTCCCTACATTGAGCAAAAATTTTGCTAAAGAAGAAAATCATAACTATTCAGAACTATAACTCGAATACTTTATAAACGGTTTTATAAATGGAAATATCTCTCAGTGTTTATTTTACCTTGAGATAACAAAAAAATTTTTTATAGTTAAACTGGATGAAAGAAAAGAAATTGACAATATCTCGATGTGATAATAGTATAAGTATATGAAATGTTTCATTTTAATTCTCAATTTTACAAATGCGTATACAATATGCATAAAAAATATTTATAAACATATGTATAATATACATATAAATTTTAATGTAATAAGTGGCTATAAAGAAATAATTGTTAGGAAGGTGTCTGAATGAAAGCCTGTCAGTTGATTTTTAAATATATAATATTACAGATTAGGGGTGGATTTTAAATATAAATCAGCATGCACATCTAGATATAAGAGCTTGTACAATGAAAACTAATTGAAATATTAATTTAGATAGTTACTTCTATTAATTGTTTCTAAGACAGTTATTTTGAAGATAGTTATTTTTTGAATCGAAATCAGACATAGTTTTTTAAAATCAAAAAATCAAATGCTATTATTATAATTGATCATTATAATTATTTAAATTAAAATTTAATGGTATTAATGATACATGTAAAAAAATCTATTATCAAAAATTAATATATTTTTCAACCTTTTGGGAATGAAAGAGAAAGTAGAACATATTTACACACCTACACTGAAAATTTTAAACTGGAATTATATTGCGAAGTAGTAATACCGGCATTTAGCGAAACTATGTTGTGTCTAGAAATATCAGTGCATAATACATATTCCAATTGAATGTGACTGAACTTTTTTTATAACTTTTATATGTGGATCTTACCTAGATATAAATTTAGTAGGTAGATATTCAACTCTTTTTCTTCATTAAACGTATCTATTTGTACCATAATGGATAAACGACTTATAGTATATTTATATAATGAAAATATTTTTAAAGTTTATTATATAGAAGAAATATTATATTTATAATTATTTTTATGACTAAGACTTACACGTCCAATGCTCACGTTGTAATACTACGCTGTGTCTATTTGTTATTACTCTATTAATATACAGTATATTTGGATAAGGACTTCTACAATACTAATAAATCATTATAAATGTTTTCTTGAGTAATTTATTTATTACTCTTCCATATTTATTGCATATTACATGTCAGTTATCATTACTACAAAGTCGAAACGTACTGTGTATGTTATGTATAATTCTTATATTATACCGCCGTGATAACAATGACATAAGACTTCAAGACACGTGTGATCAATAGTATCGGTGTCTTTTGTCTCAATACAGTATAACACTATTCTGACGAGTGAAGTAGAAGACAGCTTTATGATTTCATGAAAAATACAGAAATAATAATGCAATTTGTCCTAATTGAAATCATTAGTATTTGAAAAATATAATAAGTTTTATCTAATAAAAAAATAATCAAATACTTAATAAACCAACTTAATTTTAGGTGCACATTTTATAACTGCAAGATTATTTATAGAAATCTCTAGATCCGTAAAATAATTAAACTCAAATGAAAAACTAAATTGTATTATCATTTCAATATTTGCACAAAAGCAATTCGCAGTGAAGTCTTCTAAACACCTTAATATTGCTCCACTTATCATTATTTACCTTAACAAGAGACTTGCTGCATTTCGTATCCTATAAGTGTCTAAAACTACTTAAGCATCGTTAGTGAAATGTATGAATTAATCTCACTTTTATGCTTCTCTATCTTTCTCCCTCTTTCTTTCTTTTTTCACATCGTACCACATCTTTCTTACTCGACATTATTATTCAAAGCACCATTGATAAGATTGTTATTCAATTCACTTACAATTATAAATACAAAATAAACCATCAACAAAGTTGCTATGATTATTCATAGGTACGAAAAAATATATTCATGCAGATCCTATGTGGCAGTAAAATTATTATTTCGCTATTATGTATATTATATATATTGAGACAAGTCCCTTGCATAAGGTTTTCTCTTCTTTTTGTTGAATTTAAAACCTCAACTATTGAACATTTTCATTTATGTTTTTAGATGCTAATACAAGAAGCTGATTGGTTTTTTTTCTTTTAGTAGAACATATCATTTGTCAAAGTAAGCGGTATATAAGAAATTATATATGAAGAAAACGCGTCACCGTGAATGACTAGTTAATATCTACTTTGTATATTTACACATACATAAGTCTATTAACAGTTTTTTTTTAACCGTAAAGTAGTTACAATATACAGGCAGTTTAGTTTCTAAGTCGTTGTACATCGTTATGCTTCTACACTACTTTTTTTTTCGTTAATACACTGCGAAGGATTTTTTTATAGTCTTAGAACCGGACGCAGACAATAGTTCTTCAGTTTATTTACAGAAGCTACATACAAAATTATAAACAGTCAGTAGTAAAAAAAATAATTTGATGATTAGTGAAGATTAGCGTTTCAATAGTTTAGAAAGAAAAGTACAATCGACGCACGTTATTCCACACTTTCTTCCAAGATTTTGCATATAATTATAATACTTCAATGATATTAAACCAATTCCTACATTTGAATTATTGCTTTGTGAATTTCGAGGAAATGAATTATAGCATATAATTATAGCAAACAGTCATACATGCGTTTAAACAAAATTAATTTCTGGTAATCAGTGATTTTTCCGTTAGATAACGATCAATTTATTTATCTAATAAGTAAGTAGAATACTTTGAAACGAACGACTAATGTCAAAGATGGAATATAACATATTATGTCAACAAAGAAATATTTCAGTCTCAAGGCTCAAGCGCGATTGTCAAACATACCGATGCAATGATTAATTCAAGCGGCGCAATGTGTGATTGCTATCGTTTCTGTGGCGTTCTCTCCTTTTCTTTCTTTTTCTTTCTGGCAATTACTCGCATATAGATATACCAAGGGGCAGTGATCAATATTCGACGTGATTCGTGAAAACAATATTTTATGACGTGATTGAAAATTATAATACGTGAATCGCCTAAATAAACGAAAAAGGATTTGTAACCGAAAGAATCTTAGCTTATTACAGTTTTATCCCGGAATTTATTTAACATTTTTCTTTCTTTCTCCATATAAAATGCGTATGATAAACTTTGTAAAATTTTATATTCCACGTTTAAAGTTTCGTTATTCTTTGACATTATTTTGAATAGAATTAGACATGTCTGCAGAACTTGTTTAAATAGGTTTGTGGGATTAATTTTTAAATAATACAAACGATAAAACATTACAAACACGAAGATCGGACGTATTTTCGTTCTCCAACGTACGAATAGATGTTTGTCAAAGAAAACCTGCACAAATTTTACAAAGCTCTTGCGTATTTTTCCATCAAATTTTTATCGTAAGGGTATAAAATCTAGATTAAACATTTTTTGCATCTTTCTCTTATCCTTGTTCGTTTAGCAGGCTTATGTCGATAGTAATAGCTGACCTCGAATGTTCAACGTTACGGTGAAAGTTTTACAAAATAATAAGGGTACGTGTGTACTTATGTTATGTTTACGTCTATTATAATACTCCATTGCCTGATTTATCATACAGATTTGAATAATTCGCGCGACATTTAATACTAATTGTCGGCAGTAAATGAGGCACATAACAGTGGAGTACAAATAGGTCTGAACTAAAGTATCTACCGGAAAAAATTTTTCGGTTTCCTCATCGATGTGCCTACCTTTGGTTGTTTTTTTTTTTCTTCTTCATTGTGAAATCGGAATCAATAGACATTCTAGGCGTTAGACGTAGATCAGT
This sequence comes from Megastigmus dorsalis, assembly GCA_900490025.1. Taxonomy (NCBI): domain Eukaryota; kingdom Metazoa; phylum Arthropoda; class Insecta; order Hymenoptera; family Megastigmidae; genus Megastigmus; species Megastigmus dorsalis. Next base: position 23,955 of record UELU01148009.1, read on the forward strand.
AGGTACACAGAGATATACAAATTATCACATGAGTAAATAAGTCAAGAAGTATGTTATGCAAAAATCAATGTGCACGTTTTGTGAGAATAAAAACACTGACCTTTTCTAAAAATATTATAATACACTTTTAAATTTAAACCATTTCCATTAATAGAAACAGTTGACAAGTTTCTAATAAGGAGGAAAGTAAAATTTATTTTTCTAGATAAAATAGATTTTTCCCTAACATACTTCTTGCTCTTTACATAGCAGTTAGGGGCAACAATTTTAGCCGAAGGCAGCGTTATGCTTACACTTAAAATACGTCTTCTTATATATAATATATATATATATAATTTTTTTCATATATATAACATATCTCTATGTTTTTTTTTTCCAAACTACCTATACCTCCTTACATAGATTGTATTCGAATTATATAAATAATATTTTAATGTGATAACGGTAACATCTTCTAGCGTACTTAGTTTGTTAAGAATACCAGCGCACATATGTTAAATCTAATATACGCCTACTTCTCGAACCTTACTCAACTAGTTTACACTTACAAATTACCAATCCCTCTCTTTCGTAATTAGTCCATATGCTTTATTATATACCTATACGCGACCACATATGAAAGAATCTATATATATAATATACGATCGTAGCGCTTTTCTCTTTGAAAAATAATTTGCTGTGTCCGATATGTAAACGGTTTCGTTATTTCGTATTTGTTTATCTTCCTTTGCCATCTCTGCTCGTTTCGTATCGTGATATTACAATCTTGTCGCCCTATTTCAAGTGAAATGAAAAATGACATTTCCTTTCTCTCGCCTTCTATTCTAATTAATTTCTTCACCTGTTGATGGAACGAAAGTGTCGCCGAGAGGAAGTGATCTCGCTTAAAAATGAATACGTTGCGATGCCATTTTCCTTTCATCATGTATATATATTCTATGCGCTTAAACGTTTATATTTACAGTCGATATCCTTAATTTCTCATTGATCCCGCCTATTACATAAATTTATCATTATGATGTGTCATAGCCGTGGTATAATTTTCAGGTGCGACGTGATGATCGCTCGATATTTTTATTTATACCTTTACTCTGTCGGGGTCTTTTGCTAAAATTTTCTCTCATTCCCATGATAAAGTAAGTAAGACGCTTAAAAATTGTAATAGTTCTTATACTAAAGTACCTTTCGTAACGTGAACAAGTTTTTGAAATACTACAATAGCTAAATAATTTAATACTCACTGAAACTTATTTGTTCAAACATTTCATCGTCTCTTTCGAAACAATTTAGTCTCTTTTAAATTTATAAAAATAAACTCGTAAATCGTGAAAATACCATTTTCATAACGCAAAACTCGAAACGATTAAACTCGCGACTTTCAACTACCTTAAATTTTATATAGTTAAGTAAAGCTCGTGTGGAGTGAAAAAAACGCATAATCAGCGGTCTGACCCATTCGCGTAGCAGCATTTGGTCGCAACACTATCCATATATATATATATATATATATCGATCGAATGCTACAGTTATCCGTGTAATACCTTTGAAAATACCTTATATCTCGTTTCTCTTAAATCTTAAATATACCTAAATACGCAGTGTGTGTGTCCTGGGATCCCCGATAACATATCTGTATATACTACGCAATCGCTCGACGAACATTATACACAACACAAAGGTAATCTCCTCGTCGATGCGGGAATGTTCACAGCTACCATTTCAAAGCTTACGCTGGTTTACAGTAACATATTTAGAAATGCTCCTTCATCATTTCTCTCTCTCTCTCTCTCTCTCTCTCACTTGTTCTCTCATATTACAGCTGAATACGTACAACGTCGAGTTTTTGTCTGCCTCATATGAAAAATAAACATTTTCAGGACCTCCGATCACAACTATTTATCGATATTTTTGAAAACAAAGGGATTTAAGAATGCTTTTCAACGCGAAACAATAAGTAAAAACTGAACGATTCTCTATCGAAGCCTATCGTTATTTCCGTAGCACATTACATATTCTAGAGCTTATCCTCACCGCGCAAATGTTCCATTGTTCATTAATCGTATAGTCCCATTATATACAATCGAATACTAGCCACTCGTCACTCGTTCCTCGATAAGCAGCACTGTATCTAAAACAATAACTACGACGTAAATGAGCGAACTAAAAGAATTTATGTAGGGGGGGTGCAAAGGAAAAAGGATCCGCGCGATCTTAAATTTTCGTTCGACGAATGAAGAAGTCGTGGTCGGAGAGTCGGGCCTCGGATCAGGAGGAGGAGGCAGCGGTCACCTCGATCTCTACGGTGCAGTCTGTCGTGGATCGGCGCTCGGCCACCGAGACGATGCCGAGCTCCTTCTCTCAGTATCAGGAGGTGGGCGCGTAGCCAAGATTCTTGCGCTGGAGGAAGAGCGAGATCTCGCGGAAGGTCGGACGCTCGGTCTCGTCGCGGCGCCAGCACTCGAGCATCAGGTCGTAGATGTCCTTGGAGCTGCCGCTCGGCTTAGGCAGGTGCTCGAACGTGAAGCCGATCTGCGATCGAAAAGCGAGTTTTTTCTTTCATGTTGCGAGTGTATTGCAGATCGATGATACACGTAATTTTGGGGACTCGAAAGATCTGGCTCGTTTATTTTACACGTTGAACAGATTGAAATGTTAGAGACTTTTAATCTCGGTAAAGTTTAAACTCCTTCAAAATGGAGCTCAGTAATGTATAAGTTTCCATTAAAGAGGCTATAGAACTTACTTTGTTGGGTAAGTGATCTCAAAATTATACTCCATTACAAGGGAATGTGGTAAAAGTTAATTGAACCGCAGCGAGAGATTAATATTATGTTAGCCCTATAAAGAATGAAAATTATGATTTTTTACGCAGAATACTCGTTTTAGCCCTTGACCAAATTACTAATAGTCCAGCAGTTTATATTAGAGGGAATAAATTTGAGATTGAAAATCTTTTTTATACGTTTTCGCACGATAAGTATCGCTCTTTACGATATCGTAAACTCAAGAAGCTCTTTGTCGGCTTAAGCCCCATAACCCACCGGCATGAACCAGCGTAAAAATTTTATAGTAAATTTTCCAAAGAATCTTTTCAAAGGAATATCGTACTTTTGGAACATTGAAAACATAGCTGTAATTATTTCGCGAGAATTCATTTCAAACTTGGCTTTCACGGTTGATTTTCAATTTTGCGAATATTCAGTTGAATAGATTGAAAAAGGGATATAATAAAAATCTCTCAAAAGAGCATTAGCACCCGAAAATAGTATCCCTATAGAAATGTGCGCGCGCTTACTTTCTCATCCTCGTCGTCGTCGTCTTCCTCCTCGCTGCTCTTGAGCTGGGATGCTTCGTCGCTGCCGGAACAATCGCGACAGATACGCCGCAAACAGCGCACCACCTCCCGGTCGCTCAGCTGTTCGTACGGCACGCGCCGACCCAGATTCAGGATTTCCCACAGTGTCACTGCGAATGACCAGACGTCGCTCTTCGTCGTGTACTTGCCCTAAGAAACAACCGATGAGCTCAATATACGTGGGCGTTTCACAAATTTTCCGATTAAATCACTATGCGCAGATTCTTACCAGTACTAAAGATTCCCAAGCCATCCATCTGACGGGTAAGGGTATACCGCCATCCACTTTGTAGTAATCGCAAGCGTACAATTCGTTGTCGGTTCCGAAATCTGAGATTTTGATCTGGTAGGCCTTACCTACTAGGCAGTTTCTAAAAATAAAAATTAAATATTAATAGCCATCGAACCAAAATTTCTATAAAATCATGTAGCTTTTGAGTTCGAGGAAAATAGTTGGTTCTATATACATATAGGCAAACAATCTCTTTTGATTTAATGAAATCATTCTTGCGCAAATGGGGTTTCAAACTTAAGACCAAAAGTTCAAGAAAAGGCAAGAAAGATTCTATGAAATTGTATTTCGTTCCCTAAATTAGTTTTAAGATAGTCGAAAAAGATTGGAAAAAATGTATCTGATACAGACTCGACGTACGTCCGCCCGACTAAGCACGGCATTTTTCTACTTAAATCACAATCACGAGTTCGTCATCGATGTTCCGCTCTTTTTCTTCGAAGAAACAAGCATATATATTTTGGAGATGAAAATAGTACTTGTAGATACGCCGCACATGCAATTCTTATTGTCCGTATATCAAAACTTTATCCAACACATTTCGAAAAAGAATACATAATTCAAGAAAACTCTCGAGAGGCGTGTTGATATAGCAATCCAAAAATTCAATAAATGCGAAATTCCCCGTCGATATAGTACGAAATGCAGTTCTTACGTTAGCTTTCTTTTTCGGCTCTTATCCGTTCATCTTTTCCGATAAAACATACGAGTGAAAGAAATTCGCTCAAACACGCGAATGCGACAACTGTGTAACTCTTTATGTATACACGTATACACTATCCAATCCTGCAGAACGTAAATTTTTTACAAAGCCCGCGCTGTGACGCGCTGTAAAAATATAAATAAAAAAGCAGCGCGCGAAAGTTTCTCTTGGCGAATCTGTAAAGAGCTTCAAGCTTTTCGTATACCTGTGTACTTTACCGAAGGTATACGTATATCGCTTCTCGAGTTCTATTCGATTGAAAAAAGTAACATCGAATACGTAGCTCGCGACATCTAGTTCTATAAAAATTAGTGTATTTCTTAGGAAAAGTGATTTGAAAAGTGTAAGATTATCCTATAAACAGTCTTCTTGAACGATGATTTAAAATTTTTCTCAAATAAGTTTGAATAAATCTTTTCAAAGATATCTTTTGTATGGACATTAGAAATCTTGTAAGAAATCTTTTCGCAATTCAATAAGACCTGCGTTTGCTGGGTACATTACGGGTTACGTGAGCCCTTAGAGATTACGGGAATTCCGAAATTTTGATTTTACTTTAACTCTTGTTCTAGCAGAGATCTCTTGTCCGTGACCGATCACTTCAAATCCTTTCATCTTACATACAGACAGAGAAGGCATCCTCCACGAGTGAGTTACGTACGTGGCCCGTCCATGGATTTACTCGAATGTGTAACTTTCAATCTCTTTCAATCTCTCTCTCTCTCTCTCTCTCTCTCTCTCTCTCTCTCTCTATCTATCTTTTTCTCCTCAAAGATCCTCTATGGGTTTATCTCAGCGAGGAAGACGCTATCTAATAGACTGTCGTCTTGAAAATCGTATGTGTACATATGTATATATATATTGGGTTGATTGCGAAAGTTCTATTTAGGTCAATGTGCGGTACAGGTATTTGATAAATGGAATTGCTTCAAGTTCCTATTGAGTATATGTAAGCTGTAAAGAAAGAAGCTGAGATAGCCTTTGGTATTATTGTAAAAAATTTGTGTCAGTATTTCACTGAGTTTTGAGTAGATAGAACAGGTCAAATATGACACGAATTTATACAAATGGAATATGTTTACAAAATCGTTCGAGTAATTACTTTGCAGATTTTTAAGCTTGTAAATAATAAGGCTTATTATGCAGAACAGATTATAATGCTACATATAATGCATTATATACATACTCTACACAGTTTCCGCAAGTTTATTGCTGGCTCATATGTGCCACCCATCCTCCCCTATATTATAGCTCCCTATATTATACACGAGATATATATATATATATATATGCGGTTATCGTATATCAATAATACTGATTAAATAGCTTAGTAGTCCCTACGTGTGCCACTTCAGTGCTCAAAAGCTTAAAAAGGAAAATTTTAAGTACTACACAATTTTCTTCTGGACCTTGGAGAAAGTTCGTGCTTACTTTCTAGTATTAAATTGTTAAAATTAATTCGTTATGAATAAATTTGTTTTTATAAAGTCTCAGATTAAGCCATGCACTTTTTCATATTCGAACTTTTTGAAAGCTTGACATATCGAGCCCGAGATTACAAATCGATTTAATGAATTAAGCAAAGCACTTTATCGTAGATTATAGGATTATGGGATAATGACGAGGGACAAATTTATCCACAAAGGCAGGGGTGGGGGGGTACATGACATCGGACCAACCCAGCACAATAATAATCCAGCCCGAATAACATTCCGCCGTACAAGCGCAGGGGGCTTTGAAAATCCGCAACGCGAGAAAGGCAATAATCGACGACAACGAGCCGCGGTCCGCCTACTAGCTCTAGTGTGCACGCGGTCATCAATAATTTTCCCATGACTAATTGTCCATTGACGCGCGAGTCCGCGAATCCCCCTCGTCAAAAAGATATGCACCGCGGAGAAGCCGAGATATAGAGAGAAAGGATATACACCAACGGACAGCCAGAGAGAGAGAGAGAGAGAGAGAGAGAGATGGGAAGATAGACATATATATACATATATACAGGTGTATAGGAAATTCAATGCTTATGCAGGAGTATTATAGTCGGGAACAACGCTCAAATTCGAGACTCAAATATTCATACGACTGCATAACAAATGAGTAGTCCACTGCAGTACAGCCAGCAGTCTACACACCGACACACCGACACACACACACACACACACGCATAGACACACCAATAGCAGCCGACTGCGGGATTTGCACTTGGACGATGTGCGCATGAGTTTAATCGGACTATAAGCGCATATCTCTCCTCTCTCCGCTCTCTTTCTCTCTCTTCCTCTCTGCCTTTTTCTCGCGATGTGTATGCATATTATACGAGAGCGGAAGAGAGAGAGAGTCGAGCGAGTGATAAGCTAATAGCGAAACGAGAGAATTATGAAGATGGGCTATGATTTGCAAAGAAAGCGAGAGAGAGGGAGGGAGAGAGAGAGAGAGAGAGAGATTCAGAGCGGAGGAAAGAGAAGGTAAGCTATATATGCGCTAAGGTGAACGGGGGAGGGGAGGAAGAGGAATAGAGGGAATAATAGAATTAGATTTATGTGTGCCGCGCTGAGATAAAAAGAGCTGAAGGAAACGGGAAAAGGAAACTCGAAGGATTTAAGGAACTTTCACAGTTTCAAATCTTTTAAGCGGTTTACTCTTTTCTTATTTCTCTTTTTTTTTAATAAAAAGGAACGACCGTTTTTGAATTAGAGATGATTTTGTACCACCAGTTTTACTCTATAGCTTTCAAAGTTTTGAAAACTTGATGATAATTATCATTCGAATTTTAATTTTTGAAATAATTATAGGTACTGTTTCGATTATAATTAATTTTAAGATAAAATAAAGACAACTAAATATTTTGGCTTTTATCTTTATTGATTTATTCTCTTTGGTGGTTTTTGGTAGAATGAATACAAAATGTAAAACGTTCTCGCTGTTCCTTTTTTGCTTGTTTTTTTGCTTAGAAACTTCAATTATTTAAATAGAATAAGTGACAAAGGCGATAAACGCCTCTATAGCCGACCGTCCGCACTAGACATTTTCTAGCGCCACGTGCCCTCCTTTATCGACCGATAGATTCGATCATCAGAGAGGAACCTGCGTCCGCGGACAAATCCACATTGATCGCCGCGACGCGGCTTACGCAACGCTTCATACATCGTTGCGGCGAGGGTTTTAATTGTCGTACAATAATTCACATTCACTATGAAACAATAAAAACGGAACTAGCAATTATAAAATAAATTGAACGGTAACAGGTACATTGGGACTTTCTTTAAAAAGTGTTTTAGTTCCAAAATTTAGTAATTTTGTTTTTTTAAAAATTGTTGGAAGTATTGATTTAAACAAAAATCTAGGTAATGTTAAGGTGCATTTATTTTTTTAGACTTTTTTTTAAAAGCTTTGGTTCTTAAGAACTTTTTTATAACATTTCATCGGCTGCTCAAAGTGCACTTTTGGCACGAAAATACAAAACTACGCACGTTCACCATTACGCGTAAACTCAACAAATCAAGAGTAAACCTCTCTCACCTCTCGACTCGCAGCTTTTACAACTAAAAAAAAATCACTTGGTATCTTTGAACAGAAAAAAGAAAAACAGAGTCGCTGTGCACTGCAACGCTCTAAATTCATACAAATCGCCGAAGCGAGAAAGAGGAGATAGTCATTTGTTTAAGCGAAAGGCCGCGAATGAATTTCGAGAGAGGAGCACAGGACGTAACGGTAGCTCTGGCGCGCCGTGAAAAGTCCCTTAATAGAAGCAGACAGGATAGATCAGATAGGCAGGAGAAGCGAACAGAAAGGATGACAGTAGCAGAAAGGAGGCGCGCGCCAGCAGATTGATGCGTGTAAAAGGGAGAAAGAGCTGGCGGTGGGAAGAGCGCAACGGAAGCGCACCATCGCGGGAACAAGAGGATAGAGCGCCTGTACATTTGTAACCGAACTCGGAACAAAGGGAAGCTGCTGCTGCTGCTGCTGCTGCTGCTGCTTTCTCTCTCTTTCCTCTCTCTTTCTCTCTCTCAGTCTTCCTCTATTTCTATACATAGCGAAGGAGTTGGCACTCGAGCCATTGCAATTTCGCATGGGGCCCCGATAACGCGCCCAACCCATTATTCTTCCATAAAAGGTTTATTTAACGAAACGATTTCCGTAAACGATTAATAATTCCGAGAGAGAGAGAGAGAGAGAGAGAGAAGGAGAGAGGGAGAAAAGTCAGACCGAGACCGTCGCTGCTGCCGCAGCGCAAATGCCGTCGCGGTGCTCCGACATGCGATTTTCGCGGGATATGGCGTGAATTGCCGACTGGCTGGGATGGAATTCCTTTTTTTTACGACTCCTCGTACGGAGTTTCGTTCCTTTTTCTTCGTCATATTTCATTCATACCTTTTTTTTTAGCGGTACTCTAAACTTCTGTGTCAATTTTATTGTGTTCAATTAATAATAATTTAACAATTTTGAATTAGAAAAGTATAGATGTTTCGCTCATCTCAAAAGTACTGGACAATTTATAACATCAACAGAATAATAAACTACAGTTTTGGTGCACTATCATATATTTCTGAAATGGCTGATAGCAACCTTACGAAACGACAGAGAATACAGCATTTCCCAATTAATACAATTCTTTGCTCCGATCCCCTTAATGCACCTCTCTTCAAATCCCCCTAAACTAAAAGTGCTGGCTAAAAAAGAGAAAAAAAAAAAAGAAGAAATCTAAAAATAGCCAGCACAAAAAAAAATCTGGGGGTGTATCGTTCGATAGAGAAGGGAGAAGTTCCCCTCCTGAATGGGAGTCCTGAATCAGCGACGTGCTCCGATCTCGCTTAGAAGAGCGAACGAAATGCATTACACGAAGCAGCAGCAGCAGCAGCAACTACTCGATGCGGGGAGCCCGGAGGCGCGAAAAACTCACGACGTAGTGCACCTATGCAAAGTGTGCGCCACTCGTCTTCTTGACATCGCACAATGAGCGACGCGCTCGCAAAAAAAGCGCAACCTCGCCCGTTTCTCCGCGCGCCGACAAGAATAATAACAAGAACGTGTGTGTGTGTGTGTGTGAGAGAGAGAGAGGGAAAAAAAGACAGACGGGTCAACGCTTGCGCTCTTGACACACTGCACACTTGGCCCCATTTTCACCTCCGATATATATTTTGCATTCGGTTATGAAAAAAAAAAAAAAAAAAAAAATCTGCAACGACATCAGCACCCCGCGATGTCGATATAGCTGCAGTATAGGCGATATGTATGCGCGTGTGTGTGATGTGTATAGAGCATATTTTTATCGCGAGTGCGCGTCGAGCTGTATAGCAGCGGATTTATGTGAAGAAGCGCGCGAGCTCGTGCATCAATGCTACCCCACCCGAGTGGAGAGAGAGAGAGAGAGCAAAAAAAAGCTTATGAATAATTGGTAAACCAAGAGGCCATGACTTTGTTTTTTTTTATCGTGTATGAATCTCAACGTTGGCGATTTTTCTTATTCCGCGTTGAATTTTGGATGCGCGTGCGAGGACGATTAAAAGGAGACGTTGAAGGAGCGTTTGGTTTTATAATGAAATAAGTGGATTGATATAGTAACGAAGCGTGAAAAGGTGACTATTATAAAAATTCAAATGAGTATTAATTAAATGGTCGCAAGAGACAGTTAGGGATTGATAGTGAGCTTTGGATATTAAAACGTGTGCGTCTACATTCCAAATCGGCATATTTTATATATTGCGCGGAAGCGGAAAATAGAACAAATATAATCGCACTGACCGAAAGGGATTGTTACCATATTTCACAGCCAGTGGCCATCTCTTTGACCCAGTAAATCAAAATCGGAACATATTTTTTGCATCCCGACACTTTTACGGTTATATTCATTGTCCTCTTTATCTTATATTTTATTGCTTTATATTCCTGGGCGTATAGGCATATTTTGATATAGCATAGATTAAATATTTAGAGATTTTTTTCACATTTTATATGTTAGTATTATTAGATTTACAGTTTGAACTGGTAATACTTTAAATTAATCTCTTCATTCAAGTATATTTTCATTCTAATAGTACACTTTATATTCTTCAACTCTTTATAATACACAAATAATAATTTTTCAACTTCTTTGTCGTTACCATATTAGTCGAAACTACGCTTGAAATAGACGAAACTTCAAAGCGAAATAAAAACCAAACTTGCAACATCGCGGTATGGTAAAAAGGGTATATAATTGCCGCCAACGAAAAGTTTGCTATTTTTCCGAAATGATTTTTCACTTCGAAAGCCCCCCACGAACATAAAGTCACGGGCGTTTCACATTCTACGACGTTACATTATTTTATATGGTCGGGCGGTGCAGTTACAGTCGTTGCACTTAACCTACTGAACTCCTGGCACGAGGATAATCTCGGGTGAATCTATTGGCATTCGTACTGCTCCCGCGGGACTCTGAAAATACGCGATTCTCTTTCTTTGAGAGAGAATACCATTCTAAGTATGACGATACAAGAGATTTTATACCCACCAGAAATATTTCGTGCTGAAAAATGGAACGAGATCTTTTTTTCAGTTTCACCCAATTTTCCTCTACGGATTTTCGGCAAAATAGCGTTTCAAAGGCTATGTAAAGTATTTACTTGTTTCGGAATCGTAATTGAATATAGTACGTAGCATGTGCGTAGCTCAAGCTTATAAAAAAACGTCGATAGTAAGAAACTTTTCATTTACGAGTATGGAATATTCTACAACAATATAGACTCCAACGGCTCTGCGAATCCAACCTTTTTTTCTACAAATTTAGAAACTTTTCCCAACATTTCATTCAATTTTTCCGTTCACCATCGGCTCTACATTCGTTTCCAGGGGATTCGAAGTAAACGAAGAAGTGATTTAAAAGTTTGATGTTATCAAAAAATACCGTTCTGCGAGAGCACACAGTTAGTTAATGGCACGGGTGAACCTGCATCCATCAAATAATTGATTTTACGTAAAGGACTGGCTTTAAGGGTGTCTGGAATTGGCGCGCGCTCACGCAGCGTAATAAGTCTACTCTTTCTTTCTCTCTCTCTCTCTCTCTCTCCCTCGAGCTCCATTGAAATTTACGGGCCAAGCTCCGTCAATGGCGCGGGGGAAAAGGTGCATGCAGCCGAAACCCAACCTCCTTACCTACGCGTGCGGGCCTTTTACCTTATATATACCTTTATACGTGCGCGGCCCATCGTATAATCCAACCGGCGCTTACATATTGATTTGATAGACGCTCGCCGGCACGTGTGTGTGCGCCGTTTCCGATAAATCGCTAACGCGTGCGTTGCGCCTCCTATATACGTTATTCATACTACGGTTTCGTCCGAAAATATCGAGGCACACGGTTTATCGTTTATAGGCTTTGGAATCCGGGGGGTATATTGAATTACATTGAAAACTGCAGTGAAATATTGATTGCTTTTGGCGAGTATAAGAAGATGTTGGGGGACGATTTGGGAGGTCAAAATTTGTGTAATTTATTGGCCTATATTTCGCTCGGTGCTATATTCCTCGTTATTTAACAATTAACAAGAGGGAGAGAGAGAGAGAGAAAGAGAGAGAGAGAGTCGGAATAATTGAATGGCGAAATAGGGCGTGCAGCGGAGGAATTATGCGACGCGAAGAGCTGCAATGTTTTGCGACGTGATGATAATGGCGAATCAACAGCCGAAATATCGACGATATAGGCGCAAACACCAACGCTCGTTAAAACAATCACCTAAGCATAAATTTCCGATTGTATTGAATCGAGGATATATCGATGACAATTTATCCTAAAAAAAAGACATTCGCGGCCGCGTCTATAACGTGTTTCTAAAAAAATTAAACTCTCGGCAGGGTTATTAGCGAGCGCGATGTATTTTTTTGCGAGAGATAACTAGGGAAACTCGCGAAGGAATAGCGAAAGTTTGGAGCGAATGTGGCGGTATCAAAAATCGGGTCAGAAGCTGGGATTTCTTGAACTTTTCGGCGCTTAGGATTTTCCCCCTTGTTCCCTCCCCTACATACCCTCACCTATTTCGCTTATATACGCTATACTACTCACCTCGTAGCCAGATCCCGATGTACAAAGTTGAGGTTTTCCAAGTACCGCATCCCCGATGCAATTTGCGCAGCCATGTAAATGAGGCAGTTGAAGCTGAAAACGGGAACGAAGCCCACTGTAAATCCGTATATACGCGTGCTGGGAAACCAACCTCAAATATTCACTTTGCTCTTTTTGCCCGTTTCGCGCTTTTCGACCCGAGACCACTCGCGAACCTCTCGATCTTTTTTTTTCTTTTTTTCTTTTATACGTTATTCCTCGAACAGCGAAAATATCAGATCGCGTAGGGAGATTTTAATTAGCTCGCGTTCATTAATTATATTGGATGACGTAGAATTTCGATTCGCTTTGGATATACATTTGAGATGTAAATGAAACAAAATATGGGGAATATCAAATCAGGAGTGAATCGATGTACACATGGGTTATGATACAAAAGTACGATACTTTCGCGTAGAATTATTTATATGAGCTGCTTATTTTATACCATTGATATTGCAATATGAAATTTTGTTGATTGAAAATTTTGTTGAAACCAATAAACTGAACGGATTCATAATAAACACGTTCCAATCACTGGTTCTGACCAATATTTACCGTAAAGGTACATGTAATAATTCAATGCTGGTTACATATACATTTCCAGGATTTTTTTTCACGATTAAAGTACAGATTATTTCAGAAAATGTCGAATGATCATATTCAAATCATTAGTTATTATTTAGAAGCTTCTATTTTCTATTCCAATCGATAATAGGTAGACTAGTAGTGTAAAGTCTGTTCAATTATTAAAGATTTAATTATAAACTTACAGATAATTGCATTACCGAGAACGATACTATCAATGCAAACGTTTTACTTATTCATTATATTGAAATTAAAATTTTTTAATCAATCCTATAAACTAGAAAAATAAAAGATATTTCAAATAATTTTTACTATTCAATTTAAATGTAGAACGTTTCATTTAGATATTTGTATGCGTTCAGAACCATTTTATCCGTATCAGTATCATCTTAAAAACTTCCAAACATCACGTATATACCTGCAGTGTTCAGGCAAACAAAATAAGCATATGTGTCTGCTTAAGTACCTCAAGGTCTTGACTCCAATCGGCATCGAATGGGCGTCCTCGGCAGTGACGTGAGTCTTGAGGAATTGACAGAGATCCCCGTGCTCCAGGTACTCCATTACCACGCAGAAAGGCTCCTCGCGGCAGCAGGCGCCCAGGACCCGGGCTATATTCCGATCCTCGAGCGCGGCAAGAATCCTCACGTCTCGTTGGAAATCCAGCCTTGAAAAGATACAGTCGCGTGATGAGTAATCGAAGCTATTTTAAATAACGGGAAATTTGAATAGGTGTACAAATCATCTATAACTCTCTATCCCAAAGGTCCATAAATATAACATTAACCCGTTTACAAAAGACAGGAAAGTCCCGCAAAACATCACAAGTACATAGGAACTCGTAAGGTGTCGGTTTTTGTATCCTCCTATAGCCGCAGCTACTTCGTCGGGGCCACCCTCTCTCGGATAAGAATCGATATTCTCTCGCTCTCCGGATCTTCCTAAGGTAGTTAAAACTACGTTTACGTTAGGCACTCGGCAACAAGCTCTCTCTCTCTCTCTCTCTCTCTCTCTCTCTCTCTCTCTCTCCCCATATCGATTAGTTAATGGTATTCTCGCGTGTTTCCCCCAGTAAATGACGTTGTTAAGAAAACTGTTTACACCGAGCCGCCGCAGCCGTCGCCGCAGCGGCAGACAGTAGGGAAAGTTCCGCTATCGATTAGGAGCATGGCGCAAGAGTCCTGGGGGTCGGGGTTGGGACTGGCTTGCACTTTAGGCCGCGCCGCGCGTACGTTTAGCTGCACTAGCGGACGCGGCGACGTCGCGTTATTATACGAATGCGGCACCCCTGGCAGGTTCCTCGCGCGCGTATACAACTTTGGCTCCGAGACTTTTATTGCTCCTACTTCCTCGCTCGGTGTGTGTCGCCAAAAGTTCGAGGATATCGCGGTTGTTGCACCCTACCTTTTTTCTTTTCAGAGCTTCTTTACGAAGGTGAACTGAAATTTTGGTTAAACGTTGCGCGTTCTTTTACTGAGCGCGCGTGTGTGTGCGTAAGTAATCATCGCGTAAAGTGAGGTTGCACAATCGGAGAAGGATTAAGAAATTTTTCTTGAAAAATGTCAAGTTGACTGTTCCCTAGTAGAAACAGACAAGTATGTCAAGACCTTAATTTTTCAAAGTTGTTTTCGGTTATTTAAACTCTCTCTTTAAACAAAGCTTAAACTATTTTTCCACCCTCTAAATAACGACATTTTATCCCGATCTCATTCGTACCATCCTTTTGCAAATAATTACAGATAACATTGGGTTTTTTCTTTCGCGGACAGTGAGATCACTAAAGCACTCAACGTCATAACTTCTTTCGACGCGGAAGAAGCAGTGCAAGTGTGTATACGCTAAGTAGCTTCGGTGCAGTCAACAAATATAATCGGGGAGAGCTTATTTACGGCAGTTGGAGCCCAACGACATGGGTGAATTTCTCGTGGAAACGGTTAGCATATTGGCTGCGACGCCATCCGTAAAAGCTACGATCTTCTCGTGTACAGTTCGTGCGACAGCCTGCAGTGCTTCCATCCCCTCGTTTTTTTTTTCTCCATCGCTCCGGCAAGGAAGTAGTAGCAGACTACGCGAGTCTTTTCGGCGACGAAATCGCGCCCATTAAGGAAATGATATGCGCGCACTCTCTCTTCTTCTTCTTCTTCTTCTTCTTCTACGAGCTTCGTCTGCTTATTTTTTTTTTTCGTTTTCGAGACTACGGAAAATTTTGCCTATATCGCGTAAAGATTATGCGTAGAAGAGTAGAAAATGTAGGCAATGGATATTGAAGCATTTTTAATTTCTCATTCTTTTCTTCTTTCGTGGTCAGCGATGAAAGTAAGAATTTTACAAAATTTACTTTTATAAATAGCATATTTTTTAATTTGAATTGATAGTATCTATTTGATTACTTTAGAGTATAATGAATGTGAGGGATCGAAAACTCTACTTGTGCAAATCTGGAACGACGATTTTTAAATAGGTAATTGTGTATTAACTTTCGCACTTTTTCATAATATCATTTTCAAGCTTCAAACATTTTGAATTCAACTTTATAATTATAGATAAATAGAGTTAGATTAAAAAAATATTATTGAAACAAATCCGCTCGTAATAAAAATGTATATACTCACGAGAATTGCCATTTTAAATGCGAAATTAGTATTAGCATCATGCCGCGGGAAGAATGAAAGGGGAAACAAAGAAAGGATGCGCAGAGATAATGTTATTTTTAATAAAGTGTCGCTAGGACAAACGATACCGCCAGTACAACGTGCGTAAAGCATTTTTTATCTTCCGTCAACACAGACTAGCCTTTGCAGCGTGTCTCATCCTCAACGGAGCTTATCTACTTTTCTCATTTAAAGACCTTCGACCTAATGCTTACTTTTTATTAACATATCGTGTTTATGATTATCTTTTGTTGTTGAAATATATTTGAGAAACTTTCACGTAAATGTACTTTAAGAACATTGCAATTTGAGAACTAGTTGGCTTTTGTTATCCAAGTTATTAAAAGTTAGAGTATGGCAGATAAGAGTGATTC
This sequence comes from Megastigmus dorsalis, assembly GCA_900490025.1. NCBI lineage: Eukaryota > Metazoa > Arthropoda > Insecta > Hymenoptera > Megastigmidae > Megastigmus > Megastigmus dorsalis. The sequence continues at coordinate 39,998 of UELU01148009.1, forward strand.
ACAATTATTGTGTTTTGCTTTTTATTACGATGGTAATAATTTTTTGCATTATCGATTGTATCGCTACTGTTATTAAAAATAGATGAGATTTCGATCGCGTATCAATACTAGGAAAATGCATACGACGTAAAAAGAACAATAACGTCATTTCGATGAATATACAACCTAAAATACGATTGTCGATGAATCGTGGCGCATTCGCGCAGTTCCCACATTTTCCGTATGTCCCATAGGTAAAATTCCGCCATAAACACTTATCCATCCGGCCATGCTCAATACATTCTTTATTCCCGAACTATGCGGAATTCGCTCACGGATTTCCTCGCTGTCCACTTTCTTGCTGTAGCGCAAAATTCAAAGAGAGACCGAGAGTGCAAGAGACTCGAGAGACTCGCCAGAAAATAAGCCGGCGTTCGCTGCATGAATGGCGCCTGAAATTCGCGCATCGAAGCTCGCAAAATCGCGAGAAAGAGCAAATATAAGAGAGAGAGAGAGAGAGAGAGAGAGAGAGAGAGAAATAGCGAGACGTCGGCATCGCGTCCAAACAAGCTATACGTATATACATATATATATATAGTCGGTATAGGTCCGCCTCGAAGGATTCCGCTCGTTTGGCCGGTATAGAAAATCGCTGAGCGTCATACAAGCGAGCGAATTTTCGGAGAATGCACCCGCCAGTTGGGAGAGAGTCTTTCACAGGCCCCGGTAATGGATCCGCCGCTCGCGTGCCTTCTTCGCCTATAATAGCCTACATATACCTATACATATATCTATATATATATACGCCTATACCCAGCGGCACGTGTAGCGCCGAAAATACGGCGATCTGCAGTCAATGCAGTTCCCTATTCCGCCGGTCATTGTATGCAAATCCCGTTTGGCCGCGCGCGGCTCCAGCTATATACGTCCCCCGGCCGTTCAAAGAAATCGCGCACAGCCGCTTTTTCGCTGATGTCTAGGCACCGATACCCCGATGTCTGCCCACCGAGACTCTTCTCCTATACTTGTATAGCGAATCAGCGATAGAGCCTGAACATGCGGCCAGAGGATGTATATAAGCTTCTATGAGAGATATCAAGAGAGAGAGAGAGAGAGAGAGAGAGAGAGAGAGAGAGAGAGAGAGAGAAAAGGAGAAACAATAGGGGTAAGAGAGAGAGAACGGTTTTATATGGGAGGATAAAAGAGGGAGAAGAAACAAATGAGATGGAGAGGAAGAGAGAGAGAGAGAGAGAGAGAGGCTAAAGGTAGAAACAGATAAAAATAAAAGGAGAGTTATACGAGACGAAAGAATGGAGCTGAAATAGCAAAGAGAAAGATGGTATAGAGATAGAGAGAAAGAGAGGAGGACAATGCGAGCGCAAGGGTAAGAAGAGAGGGGATATATAGCCATGCCCGAACTAAAAAGCATCCTTAGGGAGATTCAAAAGAGTCGCGAGATATTTGTTCGCCGTGGAAAAATGAGTTGTAAGCGGTCCACTTAAGGAAATACAATCGCCATAGGCTGCAAAGCCACGCGCGTGCTCCTATATATATATATATAACTGAATAATAAGAGTGCATTTAAGTTTCACGAATATCTTCTGCGGAGGATCTTTGACAATAAGGTTTCCTCGGCGAGCTGAGATGTGTATATGTACATAAGGTGCACAATGTAAGCAATCGTAACAGTTAATTGTGAGTAAAGATAGACCGTTTTTCGAGGAAACGCTTAATTTTAATAGCGGACGTTATACCTTTCTTTTTTTTATAGTTGTCGGAGGTAAGACGCTGCGGCAATAGTAAATTAAATGGGTAGTTTGAATGACTCATTATGAACAATCGAGACGCGTATGCGGTATTCATTAAACGAGACAATGAAGCCTATGACGCCAGTTTTACTGATTCTAATTTCAATCATGCGCTCGCCGCGGCTGAGCGATCATAAAAATAGAATAAACTCGTAAGTCAGTCTATCGTCTGCATTAACGTGTAGACAAATACGAATGAATATAAATGAATATAAATAACGTTCGCTTTAATCTTTACTTCTCAAAGTCTGACTTTGATTGTTTTGCTTATGAGGAGTGACTTTGGAATGTAGTTTTTTATTTTTATACAATCTTTTTGGTAAATTTTTAGTCTACTATACATATACATTGAATACATTTACATGATTTTGATACCATTTTAACGCCACTCTATCATGAAATAAATACATAAATTTACAGCTTTGACGTGTTTCGTATATCTAAGCGAATATAACCGCTCTGGGATTTCGGGGGAAAAAAATGTAAACGGCAGATTACAAATCCGAGGAAGTGTTTTCCATCTTGATGATTTTTATCGCTAGATCGTCAAGTGGATAAGAGCTCGAAAACGAATTCTCGACGGAGCGACACGAATCGATTGATTGCGCGCGGCGACACATAGAGAAACACCATATAGAGATACAGCAAAGCGAGCAAATGCAGAGAGGGGGGGGG
>UELU01148009.1:42509-52562 GCA_900490025.1 Megastigmus dorsalis
GGGGGGGGGGAAGAGACGGAAAAACGTTTCTTTTTTTTTGAATTGCGAAACTTTATTGCGCGGAATTCGCTGGGTAACAAAAAAAAAGGAAAGAAAGCTAGAGAGAGAAAGCATGCGGGGGGGGGGGAATTAAGGGCGTACTGTGTTTGTACTTACTTTTCCTTCTCGTTCGCTTCCGGCAGTAAAAACTTGACTGCCACGAGCCTCTTGCCGAGGGTTGTAGTCGTGCCGTATTCCGGAATTCCCTCCGCTTCCGCAATGTAGACCTTCATTAAAATGGATTTTTTTTTGTTACTTTTTAGGAAGAAGCGAGCGTCCCTACTCTTCCTTCTTTTTTCTTTTTTTCAGGGAGTGTTTATGGAAAGTGAAGTCAATCGTAAGAGAGCTCTCTGGCTATACTCTTTTTATGATTATTCTCGAAGGAGAGAGAGAATAGAACGGAAAGTGGAAATCAATCTTTTAAGAGTGTAAGAGGCGAACATTCTGTTGTGTTTACAGTTACATACGTAATCAAGCTGCCATTTGCTGTATTGAAATTCTTCGCTATTTGTTTCGGTTCGCTTCTATGGGAATGATTCGAGGCATTTTTTTTGGACTGGAAATGAACTTTTACTTTGTGAAAAATTAAATTTCCAGATCGTTGAACCATGTTCTGGAGAACTTAGGATTGATTAATATTTTTGATTATTTTTAACGCGAGTAATCAGATGATTAAATTATTGCCTTCTATGGCTAAGCTATTGGCGAATGAATTAACGTTATTCTCACTTACATAATGCATTAACATAAATTTATTATACCGCGCTACATTATTAAAATGGATATGAAATTCGGAATTCACAGGTACAGGTATAATATATGAATATCAAATGGTCGATATTGATTCAAAATTTGTGAATGGCCTACATTTTCATCGGCGCGTAAAGAAGTAATACGGAATATGTAATCGCGTTGAAAAGCATTATCCGGGTGTATTTTTAACCTAGTATTAAAACGGAATGCCGTAAAATCAATCTAAATAAAAAGCTATAACCAAAATTGAACAATGACTATTTCATTTCGAACACCGGCATTTAGACTCCACGACACACTTGTACAGTAAAAACACATCCAAGTCGAGCTTAATCCTCATGGACGAGACTCAAATTTAAGTATTATTACACACGAACACATTAGGCGTCCGAAATTAAACTCGACTTAGAGTAATCCCGTCTGTTATTACTGCTAAGGGGAAGTTGGGCTATAAATGCAGGTCCATGGCCATATTACCGGGCTCTCTCGATTCCATTAATTTTGCGCTCGGCCACTTTTACACGCTCAAACTGCGACTCCTCTCTCTCTCTCACACATATGCCCAGCGCCAACATTTGCATAGCCGCGCTCCATTTGGCTGTTTATGCATTGTGCCGCGATAAATCAATAAAAGCGCCACAGGTGAGAGGGAGAGAGAGGGAGAGAGCGCGCATCGTGAGCGCGTATATACAGATATATATATATATATAAAATACTCACCGAGCCAAAGGCGCCCTCGGCCAGTTTCGAGAGCATGCGGAGACGATGACGTGGGAAGAGGGGCACGCTGGTCTGCTCCAAGCGCTTCTTGAGGGCGGAAAGTACCTCCTGTTGCGTCGGCGACTGCAACATGCAACCATATATACATATATAAATCTGTGTAAGCGCGCCAACACGTGATGCTTCTTCTTCGTCTCTTCTGGCTATTTTTTTTTTCCTTCTTTTGCGCTACATCGCGATAATGCACGATCGGACCTCACGCTATCGTTAACTCGTGTAAAATATGACGAAATGATCAAGATGGAGAGGGGGCGGGGGGGGGAAGGCTGGGCGAATAGAGAGAGTTGAAAATGAGCCGCGGTGAAAGTGGCCAGTGTATGTATGCGCGGGGACGTGGAAGATAAAGAGTGCGAGAGATAATGAGAAAGTCGATGGTAATAAATAACTTTTTGCGGCGTGGATATAGCATGTGTACGATATAGCCGGTCGTTATAATGCGTTCGAGGAATATTGCTTAATTTGCCACGACGAAATGCGCTCTCGGTTCGAGTCGAGCGTGGCAAGATTGAGATTTCTTACGGTCTGCCAAATTATGCTCTCCGCCGGCGCGTGAATCAGACGCTTTAATAAGGCGACTGCGGCATCGCGAGTGGATGATCGTTTTATCGATTGGCTATATATCTTTTTCTTGCGCGCAAGCTTACGGATTATTCAGCGCTAATCCGATACCTTGACGAAGCGCTTTTAAAAGAGGTGTTTTATTAATTACACCGGGCGAAAGTGTAGCGACTTAATTCGGCTGAAAGGTTCGCTCGTAAAGAAGAAACAATGATGTTAACGCTTCGTCTCTTGATGAAGCTTAACGCCCACCAGGCAGTAAAACGAAGAAGAGGCCGGGGACAAGGCGCACTTTTATTTCCTCGAATGCAAGCGCTCGCGCGCGCCCGCATTTAAATTATCGCGATCCTTTCGAAGGGAAAAAGCACTTCATGCTCCGCGAAAAACAAACTCCAGCTTTATGAAGGCGTACATTTACGCACCGAGTAACGAACGAAGAAGAGCTGGCGAAAAGCGGCGAGGACAGATGAGAAAAAAAAACAGATGAAGAACGAGGGGTGGGGAGTATAGCCGAGTTACATCCCCGGGATCTTGAACTTGGAATCGAGCTGTGGAAAAGTGAGCGCGATCTATTGCATATAGCTTCTCTCGCTCTCCTCGTTTGGGGAACCGCCTCGACAATTAGCGAAGCCAAGCTGGATAGGGGACAACAGTGGGCAGTCGTCGATGCCCAGAAGGCAGGCAACGAGTCGAGAGCCATCGATTATCGGTTGCGTCTCTTTAAACGACGAGGGGCAAGATTAAATACGACCTGCCGTGACTTCTTAATGCAAGATGGATTGTGCGCGGAGACCTTTTTTTCCCCTCTCGCTCTTTTCCTTCTCTTCCCACTTCTGACTTTCATTTGCACGATTCATGCTGGAAGGTCTTTGTGTTAATCGTTAAACTGGCCGCGAACTTTTAATTAAAAGCTAAAAATGATTAAATTTATTAAAATTTCTTTCGTCGTGTTTTAAATCGAATCGAATTATTATCATCTCACGGTTTGACTGTCGATATTTAAAAGAAAAGAATCATTTATATATACGCGAGATAAATTAGTTTATATTATATTCGTATTATCAAACATTTTATCAAGCTTTATCGAATCGCTCGTGTTTACAATGTGTTCGTGTCTGTCCAGTAGTCCGTTACCGCGCAGATAACAAATTTTCCTCGTTACTTACAACTCCGCGACTACTGGTACAGCATTTTCGATAAAGTGTTGATCAGCTTTGCTCCAGAGTTGAATAACATATTCTCACTGGACACGAAGCAATAAGTTCTTAATGCGACGCACGGATGAATTAAGAAACTATGTACAAGTTCTATTAATTTTACAATCATGGTGCAATGGACATTATTAACGATCGTTTCTCTAGTGATAAGTTCGAATTTGTTCCAGTACATATACGCAGAGACCGAGGAATCGCTGCGACAAAATATAGTGGATTTGATTCAAGGTAAATTAAAGTTTGCCGATGACAGCATCGAATTCTACAAAGATGAACTTTCGGACACGACTCCCGCAAGTGAGAGTGAATATGACTTTATTGTGATCGGTGCTGGTAGTGCGGGTGCCACCATTGCATCGAGACTAAGTGAAATAGAGAATGCCACGGTTTTATTAATCGAAGCAGGCTCCAAAGAGTATCCGATCATGGACGTTCCTTTGCTGGCCGCGTTTTTGCAAACCAGCGACGAAGTCAATTGGAGATACACAGTCGAAAGTTCCGATAAATATTGTCTTGGAATGACGGATTCTAAGTGTAGCTGGCCGAGAGGAAAAGTGATGGGAGGAAGTAGCGTTTTGAATTTTATGCTCGCCACGCGTGGTAATAAAAGAGATTATGATGGATGGGCGGAGATGACCGGCGATGAATCATGGTCGTACAGAAATATGTTGGAATATCTTAAGAAGCTGGAAGACTTTGACGTCAGCGACATTGAAATCGATAAGGAGCTGCACAATAAAAATGGGCCTATGCATATTACTAACTTGCCCTACCGCACGAAATTTGCCGAAGCGTTTATGAAAGCGGTTAAACAACTTGGTTATCCAGAGGTCGATTTAAATGGTAGCGAACAGAAGGGTTGCTCTTACTTTCAATCGGTGATCAAGAATGGAGAAAGATGGAGTACCAACAGAGGATATCTTCATCCTGCGAAGAATAGATCTAATTTATTTTTAACGAGAAACAGTCGTGTGAACAAAATACTCATAGATAAGGAGACGAAAAGAGCATATGGCGTAGAATATTCGAAGCTTGATAAAAATTATGCAGTGCACGCTAGAAAGGAAATTATTTTAAGTGCTGGAACAATAAACTCGCCGCAGATTTTAATGCTATCTGGAATTGGACCAGCAGGGCATTTGCGTGACTTAGGCATCGATGTTCTCAAAGATTTACCAGTGGGTGAAAATTTAATGGATCACATCGCTTATGGTGGCTTAGTTTTTAAAACAAACGATTCGTTAGTTTTCAATAATTTGATTGATCCAAGTAATCCGGCGATAAAAGATTACGTGACTCAAAGAAATGGACCATTGACAGTGGCGGGTTACTTCGAAGCATTATGTTACATGAATGTTAACGATGTCAATCCATTGAATGGCGAACCAAACATAGAACTGTTATTTGCGAGCTCACCTGGAATTGTTGATCCAGATATATCTCGAATTCTCGGTGTCAAGGAAGAGTATCGCAACAAAATGCTCGATCATAAATTCAATCATAGTTCGTGGAGCGTGTGGCCCATGTTAATGAACCCTAAGAGTCGTGGAAAGTTATTGTTGAATAGTAAGAGGCCCGACGATAAGCCAAAAATATATGCCAACTATTTAGATGATGCAGATGACGTAAGTGTGCTGATCAAAGGAATACGAGCAGTTATCGAATTGAGTAAGACTGAGCTGGAGTACGGTTCTGAACTGTACAACTTTCCTTTGCCTTGCAAAAGCTACGAATTCAATTCGAATGCATATTGGGAATGTGCACTGAGAACTTATACGATGACAATTTTTCATCCATCTGGAACTTGCAAAATGGGACGAGAGGACGACAACACTTCAGTCGTTAACTCTAAGTTACAAGTAAGCTATAACAGTCATCGTAATCATTGTTTTGTAATTGCAATGACATGATAACAACAGTCGTTGAATTTTAGGTTATAGGTATCACTGGACTAAGAGTAGCAGACGCATCTGTAATACCGAAAATCGTAAGTGCGCATCCGCATATTCCAATAATTGCCATTGGAGAAAAACTTTCAGATATGATAAAGAAAGACTGGGGGTACTAGAGCAAGAGAAAATGATTTGGTATCAATTTGATTGAATAAAAATTTATTACTTTCTTTAAGCAACGGTATTTCTCTTTGTTATTTACATCAATACAATTTGTCATTATTTCTGTAAAAAGGTAATATGACATTTATAGAGTTTCAGAAAAATGCATCGATCAACGACGAGTGCAATTAATAATATACATTCCACTAATTGACTAATTACCTTTAAGTATTTACTTAATGATTTTATACCAAAACAATTAACAAATAGCATCTAAAATTAGCAAAATATGATAAAACCACATAGATTCCAAATAACAATGTAAATAATAAAAAATTATGAAAATTGAATAATTACTAGTTATTCTGCTCATTATATCCAGAATAAAGCGTAAAACATGATATACAATAGAAATTCCTCACTCTCCGAAGTCGCCAATAACAATATCGAATGCCAAACAGATATCACAGCTCCTATCCCATTACTAAAATTGTGCGTAACCAACGAAATCCACCCGCAAGCTACCCAAAATTAAGTCCACGTTGATCAACCCTATCCCGGTTTCCTCTCTCTCTCATTCTCCCCTCGATCTCTTGATTATATCTCTCGCACGCATACGCATCGATTGATTTACCCCACATATAGAATCGGGAACGCGTTCACGGCATTAGCGGGGGACCAAGCCAAAGCCGGAAGCGAGAGAGACGATGTTTACACGGTTCTACGTTTTAACTAAAGCTTCGGGCTTTGAATATCGAAGAGTTAGGGATAATCTACTGATGCTGCCAAAGAATAAAGGATTTTAATGTATTCGTTATTGACATAAACAGTGGCTAAATAAAGTATATGGAATTGTTGATGTATAAAAGTTTGAATTTGTACAGTTGAACTATGAACATAGAATAATATAAAAGATAAGTAGTTTTAATTATAAAAATGATAAATTGTGATTTCTTGATTATATGGGAATCTAGAAGGTAAATTCATCAACGAAATGTTGGACAAAAACATTTATAAATATTTCCCATGAAGGTTTTCAAACGACAATTGTACGTTTGCATGCGTAAATTCAATTCAACCGCAAAAGTAATCGTCTAAATATCCCTTCCGTCTATCCCCAAGAAGAGAAAGAGCGCACGAGAGAGAGAGAGAGAGAGAGAGAGAGAGAGAAGCTATACGAATACGTAGGCAAGCTAACATACACACGCGCCACGGATCAGAGCTGAGCTTCTATCTAAAATTATTCGTCTACGTCAGTTACTAGCGTACGGCTCGGCTGTGATTGACGCGTGACAGTGCCACTCGAAACAGTCAAAACACGTTTAGCTGGGCGCGCTCGGCGCTCGATCCCCATCCCCCTCCTCTTCCCAGCCTCTAGGATTCCGCGTGCATCCTGCACCCATCCACACGCCCACACGTACACACATAGACACACGCGCTGCACGAGTATATGTGCGATCTGGCCTTGACGCTGCGGCGTCCGTTAGCTTCTGCACACGCCAATCAAAGCCCGATTTCCCCCCGGACACGCGGAAAGGATTATTACGACCTTTGACGGGACAGAGGTAGCAAGAGCGAGAGAGACGGAGTGCACCACCACCACCACGCGTTTCCATTTCATCTGTCCTTTGTGAAAGGGGTATATATGTATACCTATATAGATTGGTCGGAGCTTTAATCGACTGCAGAGAGGGAGACAGGGAGAGGAACGAAGGAGGATTTCCGCAGCGATCGCATGCGCGCATTGCTTTTGTCTGTATGCGTACGTGTGTGTGTGGGTGTGTGTATGCTCAGGAAAGTCGTTCTATTATGCAGATGGAGAATGGAGTTATCGGACATGCACTGTGTTTTTGAAGTGCCGCGGAACTTGGACGCCATGTGTGCTCGTATGAGCTTCAACGGTTCGTAAAAAACTTATTAATTGATAAATTTTTTTCGTATTCTAAAGCTCAATAGATCCGTTCAGTCCATTTTCATATTTTTATGGTTCTTGGTTCAAGCAAATAAAGGAAGTGAAATTAATATAGTAAAATTATATGTAACGAGAGGTTTAGGTATACAGAGACGCTTAATTCGCTGCCAGCAGTGCATATCGCCCGCATTTGGTTTTCCTTCTGTGGACGTCTACCCAAGCCAATCACGGCATCGCTTTGAGAAATACATCAGCGGATCGATCCGGTTGAAGCTTTCTGAAGCATAAACAGCTCTCTCTCTCTCTCTCGTATACTCCTATATATGCACCGATTGATCGAGGATCCAAGCGATGGACAAATGACGTGAATCGTAACTGCACGTATAGACCTTTCCAGAAATAAACTGATTCTAGTACATAAATGTAACGGTTTATAGCTCTAAAACCATTGGTGGGAGATGAAACAGTTTACGGTAAAAGATACTGATGCTGCGGAAGCCACTTGATTATTTTAAAGAGAGAATTGAAGAACCGACCAAAACTCATTTTACGCGATTGAAGCTCATTTCTGCACTCTATAAAATTATAAATATAATAAGTATTCCTGAATCCCAATTATAATTCTAAAGGAGTCGAATAAAATTAAAGCTTATACCGCAACTCCTCCGCCAAGTACCGCAGGCCTCGGGTTTAAGTAGAAAATACCAGACAACGTCAGACCCCACGTGGGTTAAGAAAATCATACAGTCGTGTGAGCCTCCATAGTCCTCCCACAATCTCCGTATATACAGTCTCCAGCAGCGATTAACGCACCGACTCACTGGACCGCGTAATGATGACGCATACCTCCGTCTCTGCGTGTGTATATATAAAGCGATTCTCCAACGACGACGACGAGGACGCGAAATATATAATGTGCGCTTATACGCGTGTCGAGATTTTCGGTGTGTACAGATTCGCGCGCGGACAACTTTTTTGCACACAGGCAGGCTATGAATCGCCGCGGCCCGCGTGATTGATAGCGTCGCGCGCGAGAGAAGAGAGTACATATATATATATATATATGTATGACGCGGAGGCTATAGCATTAATCAAGGGTGAGGCAGGAGAGGAAGTCTGGCTAGCGCGCGCGAGCGCGACGACCGGGATGCCGCTGACTAAGCACTTTCGCCGAAAGGAAATTAAGTTTGAGATGGGAGAGAGAGGAGGAGGAAGAGAGGGAAGAATGAGAGGTAGGAAGAGGGTTCGACAAGGCTCGTTGAACTCACACAATCGTTTAAGTACCTTCCCTTCTTCTTCTTCTTTTTTTTTTTTATATGAAGCGGCTACGGAGCAGATGGCCTTTAAGAGGGTGTTGAGACGCTGCGTTGTTTTCGGGTGTGATTTTAAAGAAATTGGCAATTAACACTACTGTTTCAGCTTTTTTCTCAATTTGTTTTGTCGTATAAAAAAATCATTACGATATTGAAATAACTATTTCATACTCTGAGTTTTACAAAAGGAAGGTACTTGTTTCTAGGATTTTATCGACGAGTTGTAAAAGAAGCACGACAAACAAGTATGCACAAACAATGGATTAATCTAGCTTAAAATATATGTATCATTTTGATTACTAAAATAAAGTTGCGATGTTGAACCATTTAAAATTCCATGTATTTTCTCGTAAAAGAAAGCGAAAAAAAAAAAAGAAAGAAGAATGGAAAAAAGAAATTACATTTTCGGACGAGCCCCACTATCTACACCAAATCTTTCAAGTCATCCCACCAAAAATTTACGATTCCCAAGCTCACCCCAGAGCTTTCAAGGCAGCAAAATGCAGCCTGAATACCGAAGAACACGACCGCTGCCACCGCCGCCGCCTCAGCGAGGAAATAAGACCGCGCGGCATAGGAAGGAGCTGCCTGAATAAGGGAAGCCTCAGCTCGGGCATGAAAAAATCATCCGCATTTTCGGAGCTGCAGCGCCCAGAGAGAGAGAGAGAGAGAGAGCAAGAGGTGAATTGCGGCACGGAGGTCCACCGAATTACGGGGAGCATCTCGGCACGAGGTAATCGCACTGCTAGTGCTGCTGCTGCTGCTGCTGCTGCTGCGGCCCAAGGGAGCGAAACTCCGCAAAGCCCAGAGAGAGAGAGAGAGAGAGGGAGAGAGCTTGCAAGCTCTTGCCGACTAGCCGATATTGATTTCAATTATTAATTGTAAGCTCTCCCTTGACGCGGTCGCCGGAGCAAGGAGAGACGCAGATCGACCGTCTGAGCAAGCTAGAGAGAGAGAGAGAGAGAGAGAAAGAGAGAGAGAGAGAGAGAGAAAGAGAGAGAGAGAGGCAGAGAGAGAGAGAGAGATATCGCGGCGACACTCTCGAGGAGGTGAAGAAGTTCAAACGGAAGGGACAGACCAGGAAGTTTGTGTGCTTTGGGTGCGTGTGGTTGGCGCGCAGCAGCAACAGAAGGTGTTGCCTTAAGGATTATTAAATTGATGATAACGGGGATCGGCTGATAGACGGAATAAATATCGAATACATAATTTCGCGAGTAAATTTTGCATGTGGGCCACGGAGTTTTGAAAGTCATTAAACATACTGTGTGCGCGGGCACTATATATTGATAATTTCCGAATTTGTGTGAAATACGGCTTGTTCGGAAGTTAAACACGAACGTAAACTTGTTGTGTTATAGAACACAATTCGAAGTCGATACTTCGCACAAATATGCATTAAATTACCAAAAAAAAAAAAAAAAAAAAAAAAA
>UELU01148009.1:52582-76475 GCA_900490025.1 Megastigmus dorsalis
TGAGAGAATGAATGTACGTGCAAGCAGACTATACAAATAAGCCTTAAGATTCATATGAAACCGAAGCAATTATTAGGCGTTTGAATCGTGAATTTCACCTCTTACAAACACAACTTCTTCCTTCAACAATCCTAACAATTCCCGAGATAGCTTCATAACTAGACAAAAGGCGGCGAGCGAGAGAGAGAGAGAGAGAGAAGCAGAGGAATCAAGGTAAACTCGGGTATGTGCGCAAAGCAGGGGCTATACCAAGGGCCGCCGGAATGCGTATAGGGGAGAGACCGGAGCGCCAGATATATACCGGCGACATTATTTATGAGGTTGTATATGGCCGACCACGGCTGGGCAATCCTTACAAAAGGCCGGGGGAAACTTCGGACGTTCGATCGGGTTGGAGTTGGCTGCTGCCGCTGCCGTGGCTCTCGAGTATATAGCGAGGGATTAGGTATCTTGCGCTCTCTCGAGCTTTATTGGGTAAAGGAGAAGTCAAGGATTGGTCGGGTCCACGTAAATTCAGGGCTAAGCCTATAATCGAGGGGAAAAAAATTTCAACAAATACGCAGCTAAATCTGTTATAGCCCTCTTATTGCATTGTTATACGATGTGATTAGCCCAAATCAGTTTTGATTCATTACTGAATCAATATAAAAATTGTACATGTACGAAAGTAGATATCGTTTTTTTTTTGGACAATAGCGATAAATGAAGTCCGATTCGAAGTAATATTAAGCTATGCAGAGGAGTATTTAAAATAGGTTCTAAATGTAGCAAACGAAAATACATCCAGAAATGTAGGAGAATGGTTAAATCGATAGAATCCTGCTTTGAACGGGTCATAAGGTCACGATCGGCATTCACCACGAATATATGTGTTCAATAATCGTTGCATAAGCACACCGAATATATTGCATTTATACGGTTTAACACACGTCGATAAAAGAAATCATTCAATAAAAGTTCGCTCACCTTTTTGTCATCGGGCCGACTGCTGCGGGACGAGGCCTTGGAGAAGAGGCTGTCCTGATCGCTCCCAGCGCTGCTGGCCAGTCCACCACCACCACCACCACCACCACCACCACCTGCACCGCTACCGCCACCACCAGTCCCGACAGCAGCATTGGCTCCACTGATGCAGCCGCTGCGAGACTCCGAGCCGTTGAGCAGCGGTTGGGTGCCGAGCTCCGGTACCGCGTAGTCGTACGACGTGTCAACTGCACCGTTCGCGTACACCGCTGCAACAGCCAAAGTGCCGGGCACTTGCGAGTTATACGTACGTGCGTTTAATGGAAATACGTCTAAGGCTGTATCGATTTATCTCTCTCGCTCTCTCTCTCTCTCGCTTCGCTGTTTCACGCAGATGAGAGCTGGCATAAGCCATTACGCGGATGATCTTAAGTTCTATGATTGGGGAGCTCGGAGAGCTTGAGGGTTAATGCGTGCAGCGCGAGAGCGAGGCCTTTCGGTTCTAGAGCCGAGTGGATGCTTATGGAGGGCCAGATTGGATATGTGGACGATTTACGAGTTCGGGACCGAGTACTTGGAATGAGTAATGCCGGGAATTTGACGTCCTGTGATTCCATCAAGAATTCGGCGCGTATTATCTTATTTTGTGTGCTTGCGAATGCAGCGCGATAGTTTTGAATATGTAAGCGAACGGTGAGCGAGTGGTTTATAATAGACAACGACATTTGGCATTCTGAAAGTTTAACTTTAAAAGTGGAATGTATCTATCTTCACTGTTATCTGTCTTTTTAATGAATCTAAAGTCATAATAAGTATATGTATGAAGATATATTGTATTCATGACTTGTGGTTTCGTTTCTGTCTAAAGCTTAACTTGAGGCATGCCATTACTTCGGGAATTGTTAAACTTTGGCCATTATGAACAACTGACACCTGAGCATTATTACAGTTGATCGTCGGTAAAGTTTGAATCTCATTGGTTTAGAGAGAAAATTGCATTTAACGTTGAATGGTTTTTCCGGATCTTAATATGTAGCAGTGACCTGAATTTATGGAAATGGTATTTAAATGCTACGATGAAAGTTTCACTTGTAAGTTGGAATTATTAATAATTTGAAAAATGAAATTTCAGAATTTGAAAAATTTTAGGGAGCTGCAGGAGTGTAGTCGATTACTTGAATGTTTACAATTTTGTTCTGAAAAATATATTTAAATGAAATGCTATATTATTTCAAACATAAAGCATTGCATTGCAACCATTAAAAATACAAAAATCTCATTCCAGTATGTTTATAACTAAGAATGAAAAATATAAAGCTATATCAATAATAACTGGATTCTATCGGGAAATGTGTATTTCCCGATAAAAACTTGCATTGTAAGAGAATTCGTTATTGAAGCACATTTAACATTTTATATTTATGTTTTAAATGCTTGAATACACGATTGTATTAATTTTTCAATCGTAGAAAATATAGACAACTTCAATCTCGAACAATACACAAATGATATAAAGAATTGTAGTTTCTTCAGTTGTATTATTTGGAAAAAGCTAGATCTGCGAATGTTTTGTACAGCTCGACAAAGTTTCAACGCGTTTCGTTACTTTGTTACAACTTACAGAAAATGCCCAGGATATAACGTGGCGGCGTCATCAAAACTTTTATTGCACAAACTACCTTTTTCAATCTCCCAAGATATCACCGAAATTTCGGAAACTTTTCGGAAGCTCGAGTACTCCGCGACCCACTGAACTAAGCTACATCAAATAAAGATCCACGTCCCTCTTCGTTAGACTCGAACGCAATCCCGCGCGCTTCGTCGTTGCAAAGAATGAAAGAACAAAAAAAAAGAAGTAAAATCAGGACGACTCACCGGAATGATTGGCGTTGGCAGGCTTGTTGTTCAGCATCATATCCTTCATCTCCATTACTACGGTGCTGTAGCTGTAGTAGGGCGCATACTTGAGCGCCTGATAAGGCTCCTGATAGTCGTCCAGCTTGACGATGTCGAGGAGCCGATTGCCGAGGTCCCTGGGCAACGTCGGCAGCGAGCCACCCGCGTACCTTCGTTGCACATCCGCCGACAGCAGCAGCAGCAGCAGCAGCATCAGCAGCAGGAAAAATAAAACAGAAGCACACACGGGCCACGGATTAAATGGGTTTCCGGAGGGTAAGAGAAAGAGGGAAGAGAAAAGGGAAAGAGAGAGGGATGCGGTGGGTAACGAAGCGCAAAACAACGCCGAGAATCGACACGTCGATATCGCCTCTCTCTCTCTCGAGCTTTTTGCAAAGAGCGAGGATGGAAGCGCCGAGGGAAACGGGGACTGGAGCGAGCGAGTTTTTTCGCGATAGGAATAGCCAAAGGAGAGATGGAATTAAATGGAATTAAATTTGTTAACAGTGTGCAATTTGTTGCTTCGTCCGTTAAAATGTTTTGCACGAGCTATACTTGGAGATGGTAGGAGAAGGAATGCTGTATCGCCGCTCGATTTTTTATTTTCTCAGTGGATGATTGGGTTAAACCATATTGGCGCTTTGGATTTTGGTGCACTAATGGAGATCGATTGCTTGACTTGCAACGATTCAAATCAGCGTTTTGCAGAAGCGAATAGATAGATTTAATTACTAATACAGTTTAATTAAGGTAGTTGTTTCCCTTCTATCTTAAGTACCATGTTAAACGTTTTAGTAATGAGAAAACTGTGATTCTTGGCCGCTTTCAATAAACCGAAGTTTGTTTTACGCATCACAGAAAATCAAATTTGTTTACCACTATAAATTTTTTAATCAAAGCGTTTAACGTGTACCACATTAAGGAAATGGGGTTTTAAAAGTACTTGTGATGATTAAAACATTCGACATTAGTAATTGCAATGATAAAAATAAATTGTACACTCGTATATTGCCAGATTATGGAATCATTCGCGTTAAGCAGTACTTTTATTATATAACAAAGAAAATGTGAACGGTGGATCGATAAATACTTTCATTTTTCAGTAATTTCTATAATAAGGGCTTTTAGATAATGGAAACAGATTTCATATTTTGATCGCACATTTTTTCACATAGTATGGATATGCTTAAAAAAGAAGGACTATAAATTTTACGTTCCACTGACGTTTTGTAAAATAAAGCAAATATTTTCGAAAATTCCAGTTCCATATTTGAATATCAAACAATACCAATTTCGGAATGAAATTTTTTTTCAGGGATATCTCTGTGGCAGTTAGGAAATGATAAATAGAATGACAGGAGAGAGAGAGAGAGAGAGAGACAGAGAAAGATAAAGAAATAGCGGGTAAAACTGAAGATGAAAAGAGAAGAGAACGGAAAAAGATAAAGAGGGAGTGAAGGGGCGTTTTCATTGGGACGTTATTGGAAGACCGCTAACGAGCTTCATACTTCGATTGAGAATTGTAAGAGAGAAAGAGAAATAGGAAGAGCGAGGGGACGAGAAGAGGAGAGGGAGAGAGTATCGGGAAAACGAAGCGAGAACGGAAAAAGGAAGACCGCGCGATCGCTCGACCGCAAAGCGACGAGCAATACTTTTCTGATTTCCGGGAAAAGGGGAAAATTTCGCTCCATGCCACGGGCACTCGGATTGAAGAAGAGCTTCCTCCTGAACTTTCAATTTCTTTTTACTTTCATTTTTGCATTAAGTGTATAATAGGATTGTAAAGTTTTAGATTTGTCTCTATACTGCGTTTGTAAATCACAAATATTGACGAATGTGATCGGCAGAAGAAATATGAATATAAGTGAGCTCCTACAGTTAATGTTGCTTTACTTTGAAAAAAAAATGTCTATTCGCTCTTCGTATATTAAAATATATTCCAGTGAATAATCTACTACTTAAGTTGTACTGAATCTGTTTCTAAATAATGATTGAATTAAGAAGTGTTAAAAAGTCGTCAAAGTATTTGCATATTAATCAATTTAATTAATAAATTATAAATTGAAAATGATTTTGTTAAGAAACCTTAACCTCAAATATGTTTATGTCACGATATAGGAAGGTAGTATTTCAAAACACGTTTAATGTTCTTATTTTTTTTTTTTATTTATTTCAATCTTAAAAGTGTAGAAAAATAAAATATAAATTATGTCCTTAATATTATAAATTTAGTTTCATACTAAATTTTGTACACTCGTTAAACATAAGTTAAAAAAAATAATCATTCGTAATCTAAAGAATAACATAAAAATTTTACAATTTTCTTTTTCATAAATAACATTCATTCATCGTGGTTTGAACTACTTCGTAAATTAAATATTATTCACTCGCATATTTATGATTTTAAAAACATTCTTTTTCCATTTGCAATTAAATAATATTAAAAAATCTGGAATGCTCTTACAAACCTAAAATTATAAACTACGTTGACTTAAAAAATCTAAGTTCTACTATGTTGGTGCTACAACCACAATTTATATTTCATTTAAGTACTTCTGTAATTGTAAAATATATTAATATTTATTTATATAAATCATTTTTGAATTAAAAGATATTCAAATTCTTAAGTCTACACACAGATATAAGTATTAAATTTAAAAAAATTAATAATGTTTTCGAAATGTTTGCCATTGCAACTGTTTCGCTAAATAAATAAAATTTTTGTGTAATAAAATGAAATATGAATTATCGGTTTAATTATGACTTGGCGCAATAGAATCAGTTAATAATACGGAAGGTTCATGATTCGTTGGAAATTATTTTTCTTTCGGTGAAGTTAAAATTATCCCTTTGAAGTGAAAACATTACTATACAAACCATACAGTGTCAAAGTAAGAATTTGGTAATCTCTCCTACAAACATAGCGTTTTATTATCTTAGGACAAGCTGGTGTAAAGTCGTGACGTTTAATCGTCGAAAAATTACCGCTCATTAAGAATCCATACACTTTGTACTTCAAAGAGGTAAAATTAACCTTCTCGTCTTCTCCACTAAATGCTCACATAGAACAGCAGTGTTTCTGTCTTTTTGTACGCATTGCAGTTACACTATAGACTCGAGATCTCATCTGCTCTATCACTTTATGATGCGGTCACTTATACTCTAATGGTACGAATGAGCTCTGATCTAGTAGTATGTACAATAAAGAAGCGGTATCAAAGTTAATGGCTCTATCTCGTGCCTCTAGATAGTCCTAACTTTCAGTTATCATTATTATAATAAAGTTTATCAAAATTTCCAATTCCTATATGTATATGAATCGAAAAACAGGTTAGCGAGTCAGTCCTCGGCAGAACTCGGTCATCATGGCCACCTGCAAAACCCGGAAACTCCACGTTCCCCAAAATGCGTGCATATAATAATGTGCGATCTATATATATATATATATATATATATATACATCTAATCTCCGTTGTCTCTCTACAAGTGTCCATGGATAAGGTTCGTGCAGTCGTCGAATATCGTAAGCTCATACCTCTCGTCGTCCTCCAGGGTGTAGGCCATGAGGGCGGCGCCTTTCTCGACCGTGGCACAGGTCGAGCCGAGATGCGAGGGCGCCTTGCCGTTCACCGGACTCGCGAAGCACTTGCGCTGTCTGTGCCGCGACACGATGAGGAAGATGGCGACGGCGAGGAGGAGGATGACCGCGGTGAGGACGCCGATCACCACTGCCATGTAGGTCGGATCGTCGTGTTTGGCTTGGGAGACGGGTGGCTCACCGCCTAGCAGGGTCGAGCCGTTCTTCTCCACGAAGACGTCGCTCTGGGCTGGGGTCTCGGTCGAGGTCAGCTTTTCCGCGCTGAAGTTGCCGTTCGCCACAACTGCAATTCGCAAGAATGACAACATTGTATTTTTCGTACGTATGAACAATTATTATGTTTTATTTTGAAAATATAAACGATATAAATCAACTATTTTCGGATAAAATAAAACAAGACCATGAAAAATAGTAAAGAATCTACTAAATATGGAAAGAATAAAAGTAGCACGAGTAACACGGTATGAGATTTTCGTTGTGAAACATTATTTTCAATAATTATTATTATGAATGTACTTATAAAAGTATAATATAGTAGATTTAATTAATTGTAAATTATTATATAAAACTTATTTACATATACATATATTACAAATTATTTACATCAAATTAAGGTAATTAATAAAAAAATTTGCAATATTTAATATTCGTTTTCGAGCAATCACAAGTCATAATTTATTTAATTTATGAGTATTAACTGCCTTTAAACATCCCGCATTATATGCAGTCCCAAACCTAAGATAACCCGTCCATTTAAAACATCCCCAAAATCAAAAACCCGACTCTTATATATATATGAGTGTATAATTAAATTAATATTCATTAAAACTTGAAACTATTTTGCTTGCACTAATTTATCAGAAATTGTATTAAAACGAGTACTCCCAATTTCCTGATATATTAAACCCTGGCGAGTGATTGTGAAACTTGGCAGCAGTCACGTGTCTGCCTCGACGGTGCGGCGCTTCGCTTGCAGAAAACTTGTTTTATACGCGAGCGCTAGAGAGAGAGAGAGAAGAGAGACAGAAAGAGAGAGAGAGAGAGAGAGAGAGTTGTTTGCTCACAGTTTCGACAGTGTTTATTGTATTCCCATCGACTCCGCGGAGAGACGATGAGCATAATTAAGAAAGGCAACGTAATAACCTGTCGAAATATTAGTCGGATCCCCGGGCATGACGAGAGCTGTTCTCTCTCTCTCTCTCTCTCTCTCTCTCTCGATTATGCCATAGTCGTAATAATAAGCTCTCCTCTCGCTTTTCCAAAATTCGACTCGACATCTCGCCCGCGTATATGGCAAAGTAATATAACGGGACCCCACAATGATGGACTCTAATTAGGTAGTTGTATTCAATGTCTATTCAGTAGCGAGTTTGTCTGGAAGAAAAAGTTTCGGCTATCGCCCGGGTCGGAATTGAAGGCCCAACTTTCGCATATCATGTGACTTTCATACAATTAAAAGTTTAATTAAGGAAAGCGATGCGGTTGCGTATATTTAATCACTATTATGTACGAGAGTTCGTGGCAGCTCTGCATATAATATAATGTACATCTCAAGCGTACTTTTATTCTTGTGTTTAGTGAAAAAAAAAATCTAAAAGTGCATTCATTTTTCAAAGATAATACGCAAAAAATAGGTCGAACCTTTGCCCGAGGTGACCGCCCTGGTAATAATAATAGCACCGCTATAGACTTTCAAAACAGATTGATTCCCTTCGCTTTTTGCAAAAAATAATATACGTCAAAAAAAAAGAGAAGAACAAATCTGAAATTTACTTTATAATAGATTGAAATATGTGCAGACACGAGCACTTATTTGCTCGAGTGCAAAAATATGAGGGGGGTTAAGCGATCGCAAAAAGGCAGAAAATGAATACTGAAGGCACTTGTTATAGCGAATGGACTTTGAAATGTCAACACGCGGCTCGAGATTCCGAGACTTTTTGCGCGTGACCGCATGGGCGACGAGACTCTTGGCTTATACGCCGGGGCTGGCGCAAAACATAAGTGAAAACAAAAACCGTAACACGGCCCTCTCTCCGCGGTACTTAGAGTCGTTTTGTCCCGTGGCTAAGAAAGATGACCTACGATATATTCCGAGACACGTGTGTCGCGCTTGGATTATTTGGCCTGAAAAAGATTCAGCTCGTCCAGTGATGCTCATTTCGCGAATTAAAAATGCAAATATATTCAAATTTCATTATTTCTCGTATGATCAATAATATCACACTTATTTTTGTTTTATAAATTAATGGATTATATCGTTATTGTTTGGTGATATAATTTTCAGTGCCGGTTAATTCCCTAGCGAGTCGAGCAAAAGAGGCAAGCCGATAAACGCATCGAGGCATTTGAAGAGACGAATGATGACGTTCAGTCGTGTCGAGTTAGCCGGTCAACGAACAATCTAACGTGGCCAAAATTTTACATCCTGATGGAACGCGTAAAACGCGTACGCTTTAAAGTATATTGAAATTGCAAAATAATTAACGAAACTTTACATCAACGATTAAGGCATTATCAATTTCAATCACGTAAAATAATTATTAATTTAATATTCAATTACAGCGAATTCGATGTCAATGCTTCACGGCATATTTACAATTACACGCGACGAGTGTACGCAACGCTTCTACAGTAAATTGTCACTCATCAGCATCATCGTGCAATCGAGTTTTCAAAAAAGCCACTGATAACCACTGTTCGGTCCTTTCGCGATCTATTAATTTCTCGATGACGCATTGGGCGTAGGCTCAACACTTTCTTCAACCTCCCCCACACCCGTACATACATACAGAAGCTGCAGCAGCAGCAGCAGCAGCAGCAGCAGCAGCAGTCGTTTTGAAAACGAATTTCCCTCATCTGAAAACAGTCCCTAAACGTACGTAGGCAGGGCGCATAAGCGCGTCATTTATACGGCTTTTCCCGGGGCTCTAAGCCCGCGCACGGCTCTCTCGCAAGACTCGCTCCTCACCCGCGCGGAGACCACCACCGCAGCAGTGCGCCTACACACGCGCGCGCGCGACTGTCGCTCGCCTCCTCCTCCTCCTCCTAGCGTGTATGTCTCTCTCTCTCTCTCTCTCTCTCTCTGGCTCTCTGGCTCTGGAATTCCCGGGGCCAGCGTTAGGCGAGGATTATGCGAGAGCCGCTGGTAGGAAACAAAGCTGTCGTCGTCGTGTTTGATATCGGATTTTAGCCGACGTGCGGGGGGTATATAGCATGAGGTAGAAGGTGGAGGAGAGGCCAAAGGACGACGACGACGACGTAGCTTGCGATGGGGATATGCAACGTATATACGGACGGACACGCGCAGATGATAAGCGCTGACATTTTCCTCGTAGAGAGAGAGAGAGAGAGAGAGAGCGCGCGTGGGCGGCTATGAAATCTGATATTAAACATTCTTTGCACGCCGGGATAAAGTGAAAGGGGTCTCTCTCTCTCTCTCTCTCTCTCTCTCTGCGTTGGGTTCTTTTGCTCGCGGTAGCGCAGGAGAGCGCTGATGGCTCAGTTACGAAAGGCGCAGCGCGGTTATATATCGCGCGTGTGTGCGCGAGCTGCGAAGGGGTTGTGCAGAGGGATGGGAGCGTGCGAGCGGGACATTTTCGCGGGAATTTTCACTCGCATTCGAGGCCCGGGTATAGGGTGATAGTTTGCCTTGATAGACTCTTCGTTTAGCCGGGGCGGATGACCGGATGTACTGCGGTTTAGCGCTCGTGTGTATTACACATAAATATAGCGTTGTGAGCTCCCTCGTGTTTTGGAAATCCCCTGTCGGTTAATCACGTTTGCGATAGATGTGCGCATGATAGGGTTTTTATGTATATTTTTTAAGTTTGTGGGTGCTGCTTTAAATTATATACAAGTTAGGATGTGCACTTAATCCTAATGGATCAATGCAATAGTGTGCTTTGTACTGTACATTTAGGAACTATTCGCATCAAAGACAAAATGTAAAGTACGTGATCAGTACCTAAAATGTAAATTCGTTACATGCCAGTATAAGGGAATTAAAAATCCGAAGTCCGGAAAAAGCCCCGGTAGCTCTTAATTAAAGTACACGATCGCGAAACGCCAGGCTGAAAAGAAGAGCACAGAAGGATCGCAAAATAATTCGCGTACACGTTAATGCTCTGCAGCTCTCTCGATACTCACACACACGCGCGCGCGTATACACGTACAGAGAACGGACGCTTTAAAGTATTGCGGTCACGTCATCGGAATAACCGAACCGGTTATTGAAAATTTTCCAATTTTCCCTTGTGTCTCTCTATGCTTTCGGCTGGAGTCTCTCCCCTGAGCTCTCGCGCATACACACACATAGTCACATACTACGGCGGTACCATTCGCACGTTCGCGGCGAACGCGTGCAGCTGACGCTCGACGTCAAAAGCGACTAATGCACTGCTCTGTTTCTCTCCCTTCTCTCTTTCTCTATATATGTTTCCTTTTATCTCTCTCTCTCTCTCTCTCTCTCTCTCTCTCTCTCTCTCTCTCTCTCTCTCTCTCTGTCGCTCGGTTGAGTAGCGAGAACGGCTATTATACGTCCCGGCGTGCCAATTTTTAAGGTCTTTGATTTAGCGCTCCTAATGGAAATGCGCCGCAAACTTCGTTTGCACGCGCTTACGTCCAGCAGTAGCCCGGCGAGTTTATGTATGTGTGGAGGGCGACTCTCGACCGTGCTCTATCGCCAGTTCGCCATGCTTTTATTATAAAGTCCTTTTGCGCCTTTTTTTTTGTTACGCGTAGATGGATTTATATTAGGTTAGAGATCCCCGATGAATGGGATTTCCTCTGCTTTGGCGAATTTTGTATCCACGGATACGGCGGATAAGTAGTAAAATTGAATAACTATTTTGATGTTTAAGAACTTTGAATGATTATAGAATATAGAAATTATAGAAAATTATGCAATAAGTGGTTTAATTCATTAGATTGAATATTTGCACAAAAAGGAAACAAGTTGATAATATAAACTTTAGAATTGTATGAATTGGTGAAGAATGGTTACAAAGATTCAATAAAATACAAATTTTCTCCATAACGCAATATATTCCAATATTGAAAGATGACAATAATAAAGTTTCCCTTTCAAGCGTAACGCGATTCGAAGCCCCTGTTTGTTGTGAATAAATTTCACATGCACTTTATATGCATGACAAAAACTTTTGCCTTTGCTAATATTAATGCAAAAATTAATTAAATTTTTTCTATACGATGAAATTTTGCACAATATTCGTCTACACTATATACGCAAGGGAGGTCGGATTAAAATTTCCAATCTCCGTAAAATCATATTTACTCTGTACATATTAATTACACGCCGAAGAAAGAACTGTTTATTTTGCATTACCGGGCCAGTAGCCCACACAATTAAACAGTATGGATAAAAGTCATCGAAAACTTGCAAATTCTTTAATATTCAGGTTTCCGCGCAACGCCTCGACAAGTATATTTCTGCGTTACAAAGCATTTCGATGCTTCTATCGTATTCAATCGTATTATACTGCTAATTTTCACGCACATATAAGCTAAAAAATCGATGCGTGATTACTGATGTTGATTTTATTCACAAAATAGATAAGAATAACTGATACATTCCGAGCTCACTTAACTATGTGAGAGTTTATTGAAGTTAGAAATCTAATGTCAAAAGAACGTTCTAATTTACCGCACTCAAGCGCTATTAAATACGTTATCGATATCATCAACCCCTATCGTCCAACCCACCCCTGCAAAAGGCTAAAAGTACAGAGCAACTAAAAAATCAATGCCCCCCGCAGTGCAGATCCACAATCCAGAAAGACAAAGCAGAGCGCGAAGCAATGCGCAGAATGAGCCATCCGCTCACCGACGTAGAGCAATTACCGATGCTGCCGCCAAAGATGTACACATGCATACACCGGTGCAGAGAGCTTTAAAGTCCCGCTGGAACATGAGCCATAGCAGCGAATGCAAAGGACGCGAGCTGGACGTAGCAAGGGGGGGAGGTAAAAAGGGAGAAGGGAACGAGGCGGAAAATAGCCCCTGGACGGAGTAGAATGGCCGCGTCGAGCATTGTCATTAACGAGCTGCAGCTCGACGAGACTACTCGCGATGAGCTCAAAGTCAAGTCTTTACCGGGGGAGCTATCCGGGATAGTTATATCGGACGATGCACAGCTCGTTCCACAACGCGATACTGAACTTCCGACTTTCTCTAACCGTATACCCTTCTTTTTTTTCTATGCTACGCTGTTGCCACTGCGAATCATCCGGAATTGTTTTGATAAATCGTTGTTCAATCTTTAATTGGTGCTTTACCTGTAATTAATTAACGTGTTTTAATGTTCAAGACTTCTAATTTTTAATTATTTAAAAATTAAAGTTTATTCAGCAATTGCAAGATTAAATTATTAAATTATAGTCGAAGTTGTTATGTGCTTTAACGTTCCGATTTTATGTGCGCATTTTTGAAAAAAGTCTTATTATACGCGTAAATTTTTACATTTTTTTACGATGAAAAAAGAAAGCTTGAATCTCATTTAATGCAGGTTCAGAAAATGTATTAAACAGAAAGCTTGACATTTATAGTTTGACATTTTCGTATGTCAAACGATTACCCTGCTAGAAAATTAACGAGTCGAGCTGGTTGGTATACCAGCTTCTAGGCAGATCGGTTCAGCTAATTTCTAGGCAGAATATACTCGCAAGCTGCCTAGAAGTCAGTTAAGGCTATGTACGTGCAGACGTACAAAACAAGAGAGCGCTGATGTACTTTTGTTTCTGTGCGGCTGCCGCCTCGTTTTGTGACGTTTAAGGCCGGTACACGTATAAGGGCTCGGACAGCCAAAAGAATGAGGAATAAGGAATGAGAAAATAGCATTGGTTTCTATATCTATATGTACGAAAAATAAAAAGTTATTCCTCCATATTCCTCATATTTCTCATGCATATAGATATAGAAACCAATGCTATTTTCTTATTCCTTATTCCTCATTCTTTTGGCTGTCCGAACCCTAAAGGAACATATGACAACCACAAGGAACAAGAAAGAACAACAGGCTCGTGTGTCGCTGTGTGTCGTTGTGTGTATGGTCTAGTGGTCCTAACCTCTTGATGGTATGATATGAGTGTTAAAATTATAACCAAATACTCATCTTAACTTGCAAATATCTAAATTAATTTAAGCCATGGATTTTTTGCTACACAATATCAAGAAATAAAACTTGATCCTTAACTTTTCTTTAAATATATTAGAATGGATATTGCAACTTTTAATCATTTGCTGTCGAAACTGCAACCGTATTTGAATCCTCGTAAAAAAGACGAAATAATATACCTACTGAACAACGATTAATTATTACTCTAAGGTAAAACTTATATATATTAATTAAAAATCCCATTAAATTTATTAATTTATACCCGTAGCAAGGTATCTAATTTATTAACAAAATTTACATAAGTAAACATTAAATTCTTAATAAATTTAATGGGATTTTTAATTAATATATAAGTTTTACCTTAGCGTAATAATTAAAAGTTGCAATATCCATTCTAATATATTTAAAGAAAAGTTCAGGATCAAGTTTTATTTCTTGATATTGTGTAGCAAAAAATCCATGGCTTAAACATTTTTTATTGATAGGATCGCATAGCCATTTTCTGTTTATCCACCTTTTACTTTTTTTATATATCCAGGCCTCATGAAGTTTACTTGCTAATTGTAGTAGATGCAAACAGGAATATAAGAATTTTATTCTGGATAGTTTCATACTTATTTTCTAAAAAAATATAATCTTTTGAAATAATTTAATTTAGTACTACTTTACAAAATAAATAAAAAATACTTACATCAATTTAGATATTTGCAAGTTAAGATGAGTATTTGGTTATAATTTTAACACTCATATCATACCATCAAGAGATTAGGACCACTAGACCATACACACAACGACACACAGCGACACACAAGCCTGTTGTTCCTTTTTGTTCCTTGTGGTTGTCATCTGTTCCTTTTTACGTGTACCGGCCTTTAACGTCTCAAAGCGGGACAAGAGATACCCTGTACGCGGACCTATGATACATCGGTTATGCTCACGAGCAGAAGTTTTTAAACGGATTAATTAACCCCAACTGGACATAATATAGCTTTAAATTATTATTTTTGTATTTTCCAATACAATATTTATTAATAAATATAGTAACGTTTAATAAAATATATTTTTATATTATTTTAAAAATTAAGTAGAATCCACCCATATTCTACTCTAAAACCGTCGTCAGGTCACGGGGATTCTGTCCAGAAATACAGCCAGATCATAAGCATATCATGCAAATCTAGCTTCAATCTGGCTGTAATATTCTTAAATTTTCTAGTAGGGTAGTAGAAGAGTGCTTAAACTATAGTTTTCATTTTAATTACTGACTATATCGCATTATGCATTCTGTATTTTTACGAAGACCCACGCAGTACGCGAATGTAAAAATATGAAACTTTTTTATGGTCCCTTCAAATTGGTACATAAAACTGCATTCTAAAACCAATAAAAGTCAGTGTTTGTGATGTACGTGGACTGACATAAAATAATATTTTGATAATTCTTAACGTCAGCGTCAGGACGCTTTTTCACTGCACACGGTAAATTTTTCTTTTTTATTTGCTCTATCCTCGGCGACTTTTTTTTTTATTTATTAAAGTACTCGACTTCAAATATGCTGTTCGAAGTTGTCCTTTTGAAGTTCTTCTGACAAATGTACATATCCAGGTCAAAGGTTTCGAATTGGAGTTCCACACCTGGCACATTTGACATTATTTTATATGCAAACCTCAATAAGTTTCAAGCAAATGAACGTTATGCGGAAAGAAAATATCAGTTTAATTCAGTTTATTTTATTCGGAAAGCTCTTGTGCTTAAATAAAGAGTTTACTTTAAAATATTAATAAAAATGATATTCTGAATTGATGATATTAATATATAAATAATTTGAGAAAATATCTCTTTAAAAAATCTTACACTAAGTTGAAGAATTACTAAGTACTATATATACGTTAATGCGGAAAAGAAGTTAAGCTCACCAGAAACGAAGGAAACTTCGCTAATCATAATCCACTTGGAGGAGAAGTGAAGCCTTAGTTTAACGAACTTTCCCACGCGATTGTGAAGTTTGACCGTGACATTGTGCACATCTTCGAAAATACTGTCCTCCATTGATTCGTGTGTAATTGGTTCCCCGGTGTAATACTTTCCACCAATGCTGAAGAAAACTTCCATTCGAGAAACCATCTGCGAAAAGATAAAAAGAAACGAGTTCTCTCATAGTCAAGTAATTCACATGATATTAAACAAAAAATAAATATTGAATAAATAATTTATTCAAATATTATTATCGATGAGGATTATATTTGATACGTATATCATCAAGATTCGTGTTTCACTTAAATGTCATTCTTTGTAGTTCATAATATATCGCTTCACCTAACGAGACAGAATAATTGTTCTATTTTTCCAGAAAAAAAAAGTTATCAACCGACGTAATTGAATAAGAGCTTATAAGAAAGAGCAGACGAATGGTAAATAATGAAACCTTATATTCATGTTATGAATCATTGTCACTTTAAAAGCGTAAATGTTTTCAGTGAAATTCAGTGGGTATATAAGCCCACAGAGTGAGAGAGAGGGGAAGGATTGAATGAATGAATGAATGGAACGGGTGAATTACGCGTCCTCGCAGTCTTTAACGGGGGGGGGAGGGGAAGGGGGGAGGGCGCGAGAGCGTCAATGTGTATTCTCGTAAATCACTTTTCCAGCGGACGTTGATGGATGCGATGGACCAAAAACTTCCACGCTTATTTAAACAGGAACTTTTCCACCAAGGAATTACGTTTGTGGTTTTCTTTTGCCGACTTATGCCGGCCCATGATCTTTCCGAGGTGCTCTCTCTGGCCTCTCTCTCTCTCTCAGCTCGTACTCGCCCGTAGCGGCACGGCAGCAGCAGTAGCAGCGCGCGGGGGCATTCGCTCGGAACTGAGAAGCTTTTTAAAGTTCGATGAACCGCGTGATCCTATTATAAATCAGATATTTCACGGGGAATTAATTCGAATCTTTTTTTTTCTATTTTCGTAAGCTCGCACACCTCTGAATATTCAGTGGCGCAATTTTATCAAACTCGATAAACATGTAATTCTTAAAGCTTTTTATAACGTAAAGTACCTACGATACTTATGCATTTACTTATAAATCTATTAGTATGCCACGCGAAAATTCCATTGTTATCTGACGGGACGTTAATAGACTAGTATCGGAATACAATATTATATTTAAAAAATATAACGTGTTCTTAATTTAAATTTGTTTTCGCAATAAATCGTAAAGTTACAAAGAAAGTGTTAATCTGCCATCTTTACGGACAACGCAAGAACTACTTGGCAACCGAGCAAAAACGAAAGCGAATAATTTAAGTGGGAAAAAACGCTCCTATTATACGTATCCGTAGAAGAACTAAGTCGACCGAAGCAGCAGCAGCTTTTAATTTTGAATAGCGACACGCGGAGGTACATAAATTAAAAAGTTCCATACAGCGACAATGTCTCCGAAAACAAATTTTTTTTATCTCCGACAACATACAAATCACGAAGTAATTACATTACACCGCGCACAGACTATACCCTCTGAATAATAAAAGAAAAATAAATTAAGGCAATATTTATCATATATATTGTAAAAGGCCGGCGGACACGCAACAGCTTGATGGAACCATTGATTCATGGAAGGAGAGGCGATTTCGTATTCTTGATTAAGTTCGAACACGCGACGTTATTCGCGGAAGAGGAATATGACGGGATGATTAATTGCTACGCGATACTCTCTCTCTCTCACTCTCGTGCGCCGCCTTTCTTTTTTTCTTCCTCCCTCCCTCTCTCTCTCTCTCTCTCTCTCTCTCTTTCTCTCTCTCTCTGTATACTTCTTTCACCGTTGTGTATTATTTAAAATAGATAATCATCTTGCACGAGCGCGGCCGTGATGAAGAAAGAAAAAAAAGGGAATAGTTCACTCTAGATCCGTGAATGCGCGTGATTCGTCGATGAGATACACGCACTCGCTGTGGTTAACTCAAAGAATAATGAATTGGTGTACTTCGGACAAAGTTCGTTTGTGGCAATTAAAATTCAGCCTATCCGTTCGAATGCGCTCGGTTTAATTTGCATTAGGGTAAAAGGAATTTGATTCGCGGAAAGTCTATTGTCATTGCAAAGGGCTCAAAGGTAAGTAAAATAAATCAACACATACTACAGCAATCGCAAATGTCGTTCACTAGCTTTAGAACTGCTTCACTTTCCACTAACTCAAATGTCTGTCCAGTTTCATTAGTTTTTCTCGTACAGAACCCTTTACGAGAATCCTATCGTGAACAAAAATGGCGCATTGTTTAAAGGACGCGCCATAGCGTTAACACTTTGAGCAATGCAATACATTTGGGATCAATCGATATCGAACTACTTCTCGATCTATATACATTTACAAAGGGCCGCCGTGTGTGCAGGTGATCTCCGATTGCTGGAATTGCGCTTGTTTTGCTGCGTTTGAAGGTAAAAAGCTCGTGATCAAAAGCTTGTACGCGTAGAGAGACGCGCGAGCCCTCATAAAAGCCCGAGTAAAAGCCCTTTTGCGCTGGACGATTTAAGCGCGTGATATTTCAGTAACGCGCGCGGAACAACAACGTTGGAGCTTCGATCTCATCACAAGAAGCCGGTGTATTATTTCCTTCAAAATCTTTCAAAGTAGATTTTTTTTTGTAAAATTATATCTAGCTACAGTCCTTGTGATGATGTTACTATATTACAATGCTTCAAAAGATGCCCCACCCGGATATACTTCTGTCGTACTAGCTTTATATGGTTTTACGAAAGTACAATTATTATAAATAGTGTATCAAAATTGAAAAATATTCTGAAATTATTGCGATATTGAAATATTCATGTTTCATTTGTAAAAAGCATGTGATTGTAAAGTAACTTTAACTAGGCGTACATTCGAAGTGCAGTTCTTTAATAAAATCATACATCCCTCGAAGCACCAGTAGTAACAGGACAGTCAAATTAACCCGAAGAATACACACAGATTCCCCATACAAAATTACCCGAGATTCACAAAATCCCCATTCCACAAATCATTCTCGCAATAAAGTTAAATCCCCCGGTCGTTCGCATAGAAATTGCCGGACAATACCGTACAATTTTTTTACCCCTTTTTCTGCCCTGCACCACCTCTCTCTCCCTCTCTCTCGCAAAAAAGGATCAAAGCAAAAGATAGATAAAACGAGAACGAGAGAGAGAGAGAGAGAGAGAGAGAGAGAGAGAGCGCGGAGAACAAGAGGAGAAGGGGGGTTAGAGGGAATTCCCCAAAAACCGAGAACTACGCGAGACAGAGACAGGTGGAAATAAAAGTAGCCAGGTATTGAGGCTGGCGGGTATATACGCGGCTACGACCACACGCTGGTATTTCAATTTTAAATTGGGTCTCTCTCTCTCTCTCTCTCTCTCTCTCTCTCTCTTCCACTCGACTATCTGCGGGGACCAGCGTAAAAGGGCACAATACTCCATTCCTCCTTAAACGAAAACGAGCGAGCGATGCGCAGGTATATATATGTACGTGGTGCACAGGCGAGAGTACGAGGCGGTGGGAAGATAGAGAGAGAGAGAGAGAGAGAGAGAGAGAGAGAGAGAGAGAGAGAGAGGAAAAAGTGGAGCGCATAGGCAAGGCAGGATGAGAATCAGATTCGCGGCCACCGCACTGGCGCGTATATACGGAAAGTTCTGGCATTAAATCGGCTGTACGAGAGTGGGTATACTGGCTCTGCTGCTATACTACTGCTGCACCCTCGGCGTATACACACACACACACACACACACACACACACACACGCGGCAATCGTTATACGCGGGCGGCGTTCGGGTAATCGCGGAAATTTATGCGGCCGCGTGAGCGTACAACAGGCATAGATTTCGCATAATACAGTTGGGGCTAATGCTGCGCCGTTCGTTTTGGAGAGGGGGAGGAGGGGGGCGCATGGGACGTAACGCGATCATTACTATTGCTTTTTTTTTATTGAGCGTTTCAATTTTTCACACGGCGCTTATGCTAATAGCGCGAGCTTACAGCGATTGGATTGCTGCACCAGAGTTTATGATTCGAATCAATGAACTATTGAATACTGTATGCGTGATGACGGGACGAAGTTTAAATGATAAATTTATCGAAGTGCAGATTTTGAATAATAATAAGGATTCTATATAAGTGCAGATTAAAAGAATATTACGATTTAGACAAAAAATCTATTTTTCCTACTCCAAAAGATACATTATTCTCCAGTATATATACTTGTTTAGTATCTATCATTATTCACTCGTATAAATGTTTGTAGAAATATTACTATGAACGTCAACATTATGTGGACGATGTTGACTGAATACATTCTTCGCAATTTTTAGCGGAAGAGAAAGAGAGAGAGAGAGAGAGAGAGAGGGAGAGGGAAGAAAGAAAAAACCGCCGAGGGATTATCTCACGTGTCACACACATGTCATGCATTTACGCGTCGGTCGAAAAGCGAATAAAGAAAAAGAGGGAGTGTATGTTATTATACTGCGCTTAATGTAAGCTTTGTGTCTCGCGTACGTGCGTAAAATTTCTTTTGAGATCGACCGAACAGCGGAACGGAACAGAGAGGCGCCTCGCGCATGTTTATTTAAGATTTTTGCATTTAATTCTTCTTTTGACATTACTGTGAACAAGAGAGCAAGAGAGAGAGAGAGAAGAGAAGAACTTCCTCGCGAGTATTCCGTTAATTTTTATTATTCGCGGTGCTGCTGCATTATATATGGCGCGCGTGTAACTCGCGAGCGAAGGCAAAGATCGGAAGCTGTTGAAAGTGTATAATGCGGAGATTTGCGTTATTATGAATCTAAAAAACCGACCGGGCAGGGAGGAGGAAAACGCCTTTTACGTAAACATTTATTCAGCTTTTCAAATGCAAAGTGATTCCGCAAAAATTTCAATAGCAATCCGATAAAAATGCAGATTGCATTAATTTTGCACACGTGAGATCCTGTATTATATGTATATATCTTTCTCCTTTTTACGGAAGATTAATGAAACAATAAGGGGGATCGTTTGGGCGGAATTTCGTTATTGAAGTTTCATCAAATTAAGTGCCAAGACATTTTTCATTCGATAAAAATGGGGATTTTATACTCTCCGAGTTCGCTTTAGCCTGGCGAGTCGCAGCAGATACATATTTTACTTTATAAAAGCTTATATATTTAAAATGTATGAGTAGTAAGCTGAATTTATGCAAGACCACTTTTATTTAAAAAAAAGTTCTTATCTGTGTAAAAATTATTACACAAAATAATGCTACAAATTATTATCTAGTCTTTGATATTATATAATATATATTCATTTAATCCCCATTACGGTTCGTCAAAACTTAATCTTGAATACTAGAACAGAAAAAAAAAAAAACTAGTTTCCAAATTGTCTTTATTGGCATCGATATTCCGCCTATTCTATTCGCCGACGAAACTCGCCGCAGCCAACAGTCGCCATAAATAAAAGTCCATCTTAAATTCAGCGCGCATTAAGAGCGAAAAATATTCCATATATAAAGTGCTGGGGGACGAACGCGGCAGCATATGAAAAGCAGGAGAGAGAACCAGATCGCGGCGGCATTCAACAATCTACACGCAACTAATTTCAATTTCAAACTTCCGCGTGCTTTTTATTTATTTATTTCAAATACTATACGTACCGGCGGGAAAATTCATGCGTTCGCGGGTTCATAACGAGGAGCTTGAATAGCGTTTATATACCGTGTAGGGGTTAGAAGTAGCAGTGGATTCAATGAGTTCTCCAACGTTTTTACATTTAGCGATCGCATAATTCAATTGCTGTTCCATAGCGCTAGAGGGGCACGATTCCGGGCCAATGGGTGCACGTGTGTTCCTCCCTCTCGCTCATAATACACGCGCGATGCGTATGCGGGGGTGGAAAAAACCTCATAAAACTGCGCGTCGACAATGGGCACATGGACGCGTATATGTGCGAGTCTTGCGTTATAGAGAAGCAGAGAGAGAGGCGCATCTTTGATAACCGAATAACGTTTTTCCTTTCAGCGCGGGCAAATGAAACGCGAGAGTGCAGTGCCGCGACAGCATTCACTCGGGGACTCTCTCTTTCGCTCTGCTCGCGTATATATATGTGTACACATATGCGTAATGCGATTCGTCGCCCGCAGGTAGTCGGCGGACCCCGCGAAAACGTATTCAAATTTCCGATGCCATTGTTCCGGCACACACACCGGCAAAAAACACTGAGATTCGCTCTCTCTCTCTCTCTCTCTCTCTCTATGTGTGAGCGTGCAGTGTTTTATTTGCGCGCATGTGCTCCGCCGAGCGTGCGTTATTTGCTCGTTTTTTTTTTGTTGCAAGCAGAGGGATGCGGGAGCATATGAAAGAAATTATGACTTTGGGTAAAGAGCGAGCGTTCGAAATCTGTTCTATTCAAACTCGCGCGCTGCGTCGTCGTCGTTGTTCGAGTTTGGGTCTTTTTTCTTTTTCTGCCTAGATGGATTTGAACGGTTGAAGGAGTGCCGCGTATATAGAAAAGAGGTTGGACAAATAAGAGTTTTAGGTGGCTGCGCGCTGCATGCGATTAATGTTTGAATCCTCCGCGGTTAGATGATTTTCTACTTTTCCGAGAATAATGCAGTTGGTTCGAGAATTTTTCTTCAAAGAGAATATTCTTTTTCGGAGGATATTATTTTTAAAAATTTTATAGTTCGGTGCATAGTGGAATACTTTGTGCATATTTTTTGAGGAGATTAAGTTTTAGCTATAAGTTTTAGAGTGGAACAATTTAATATTTTATGCAATGATTTTATTGAGAATTTATAAGAAAATCGGTGTGGTTAAATTGTTAAAGTGTCATGGTCTTACAACTTAATAATTCAATGCCTTTGTAAAAAAAATTTCAACTGTGTTCTATACACACAACAAAACATTTAGTGATATCGAAAAACCAAAAAGTAAGATGATAAAATTCATTGTATTATTGTAAAGTATAAATGAGAAAATATATGCTTTATAATATTTAGTTTTCTTTCGTACTCATTAAAGTAAACAATATAAAATATAAGTATTGGTATACCATGGTAATCATCCAATATCCAGCCGAACATTGATTGTTTCGTAAAAAAAATCTGCCGCAGAATCCACGCGTCGCACGAGCTTATTAGAACCAACGTAAAATTTAAAATCGACCATGATACGTGAACGCGAATAAATCTACTCGAACGAGAAAATATACCTTTTATACACGCACATCTTTATATGAAAATCACGTACTCTACGGTGGCGTATATATATATATATAGACATATACGTAGAGCTGGTGATGTTCAGCTCTCGGCCGTCATTCAAGCGTGAAAAAATAAGGAAAGAGGAGCCTTCTGCATTAAGTTGATCCACTTAGCTCGAATCGAATCCCGGGAATCGACGACGACGACGACGTCGCTCCTCTTCCACCTATTTTTGTCTCTCTCTCTCTCCCTCTTTTGCGTGCGCTTCAGCTTTCGATACGCACACACACACTGCACTCTTGCCTTGCTCTCGAAAGGATATATAATGGAATAACGACGCGAACTACGCAAAGGCAGAGACCGAGGGCAGATGCGATTCTGCATATATCGAGTCCTTGCTACTTTTCCACTCCCTGCCGCAGTCGAGTTTGTTTACCGTTTTTAAGCGCGGTTGGCCGCGACCGAGAGTCGGGAAAGATTGATTTTGGGAAACAGCGTACAGTCGAAACTGTGGAATCCCAAAATTGGACCGAAAATATAATTTAAAATAATAATATGGAAAAAGCTTGAAAGAAGAAACATAATCAATAAAAGAAGAATATAAACCAGTCAAGATTACGAAAAGAAGCATAAAATTCTGTCTGGCATGTATTTTGCATAATCGTATAGACGCCACACAAAGAATGTCTTTAATCGGCGCCAAATTGTGATTCTAATGGATCGGATTATAATACCGCTAAAAATTCCGATCTCCTCGCAACTCTTATCTCAGAGTCCGCGCCTCCGCAGTTTCGCTCCAGCAGCTCTTCCCTTATCTTCACGCACTTCCTCATCCTTTCTTCCGTAGCGCTTCTGCCGCAGCTATTCTCCCTCGCCTTCGCGGCGTCCTTTTGCGCGCGCGCCTTTCGCAGCGTCGGCGGCGCCCCAGCAGTGAAATATTGGGGATTCGGCGTGCATATCCTTGATAAAGAGCCGAGTGGAATATTCAATCAAGGCGCCGCTGCCGCCCTGCGCTCGCGGCCGCTTGTGACAGGCGCCGGCGCCGAGAGACGGTAATAACGATACTGCATGCTGTGCCCTTTCACCCCCCCCCCCCCCCCCCCCCCCC
>UELU01148009.1:76495-91964 GCA_900490025.1 Megastigmus dorsalis
CCCCCCTACTCCTCCTCTACGCTTTGGGACCTGCTGTTTATGTATATAAGGTAGCTTTGCACGTGCATCGGGAAAGAAGGCGCCTTTTGCGAGATGCTGTATTTTTCAGCTCGAAGCTTGGATATGTGCGCATTGTTGACGGGCGGTTAGGTTAATAGTATGGATTATATTTGAATTAGAATTAAGTTCTTTGTGAGTGTGTACGTGTGTGGCTTATGCAAATAGAAAAGTAATAGGTTTGGGTGATTAATTTTCTGTGGGCTGTGCCCTTTGTTCGTTATACGAACCTGGTTATGAATAATGTTTCAAACGGTTTCAACAATTTGGTTTTTCTCTAAATTTGAAGCTTTTAATTAATAAAACTTCCACAAAGTAACATTTTTTAATTCATTACGCGGAAATAGTATAGGTACGCTCAAAATGAACTAATTTAATGAACTATATGTAGCATAAAATGGAATTGGTTATTTCAAAATGTCGATAAATATTTTTGCTTCGTTGTAACAATTCCCACAATCGATCAAATATTCGAAATTAAAAGACAACTCCTTTGTGCTGATAGAATTATTTTTGTTTTTTATTTACCGCACGTAAAAAGATATGATTCAATTTTCCAGCTTACAGTCCTATACTCAATCTTATGTTGAATTATTCCACACGAGTTCTATTAACGCACAGATCGCTAGAAATTTCGCCATTTCGCTACTTTTTTACACCGCGCATCCAATTAAACGTTATCCACTCGACCAATAAATACGTTATACACATACAGCCAACAAAACTGTCACCTCTCAAAATAAAGCAAATATAAACACGATGTCGATCCTCCGCTAGCAAAGAGAGAAAAAAAAAACAGAAGTCCGATAACAGAGAGAAGGGAGTAAAAATGGTAGAGAGAGAGGCACGAAAGGGGTAGCTGTAGTCGGAGCGAAGAGCGTCTCGAGCCTGTTGATCTCTGGCCGTACAGAAGTAGGTAGAGGAGCAGTCGCGCGAGTCCTGGACCTCTCCGCTACTTTGGTATTCAGCGCGAATCGGAACGTAGACGACAGCGTTATGCCAAACTGAGCAGAACAAGCGATTTCGCAAGTTTAACGATCGAAGGATACCTCCCTTTCTTCCTCTCCCCTCTCTCTCTCTCACTTCCTCGGTTCTTTTACTCCTCTCGCGATTTCCTTCCTTTTTCTTTTTTTTCCTTACTTTACTTTTCTTTCCTATCTGCAGCGAGAGCTGCTGCTGCTGCTTCTACCGGGGAGAAGAGGATTTTGACGTGGACTCCTCCACCCGGCTTTATTATAAGGAAAAAGTTGCGCTGATTTGAAGCGGAAAAGTCTGATTAGATTTTGTTTCTTAGTGCGTCGAGTTTAAGAAACACGAGACTTTTTATCATTTAGTTTCGTTTCGAGCGTTTAATGAATATCTTTGTTGCTTATTGTATTTATTTTCGTACATATATATTTATAGTTCTGTTTTATTTATTTAATTTATTTAATAAATACAAAGTTATTTAATTGTACAAGTGCAATGCAGTTTAAAGTACTTATCGAAGATCAATAATTTTCGAAATTTACTTTAACATTAATATAGCAATGAAAACTGCTTAAAGGTATAATGAAGTTCGATAATATATAGGTCATTTCATCTCCAAAGGGCATAGCATCACTAAATTGTCTGATTCGGAAACTTCTGATAACTTATTCAGTGCAAATTTAAAGTGCGTGTGTGTGTCCTCTGTAAATTACCTAAACTAATCGCGTATATAAACTTAAATATTTATATAGAATAAAGAACTTTCATAAAATCTAATTTCATTAGTTCAATCACTGGAATTTATTTCAATATATAATATTCAAAACTAATTAAACTTCAAAGTGCTGTTGCATAATGAATTTCAGTTCTTCCAGATTCGCTCGCTTCAGCGTTGAGAGGAAATTTGCTATACACCGTATACATTGCACAATCATTTCGCCTTTAACTAAATTCATAAAATTTAAATATCTTCAATCATCGAATCACTCCGAACGAAACGCATGTAGTAAAAATTACATACCCAATCGACTATTATACAATCGAAACGGTGCGAGTTCACATAGGCGATTTTTCTAATATAACCACTGCACGGATAATACGTCCAGAAGGAGTAGAGAGCACTAGCATTGCTTTACCCGATTATTTCCTTTGGCAGTTTGCACATTACCGCAAACAGACATTGGGAAATCAGACTGGGT
This sequence comes from Megastigmus dorsalis, assembly GCA_900490025.1. NCBI lineage: Eukaryota > Metazoa > Arthropoda > Insecta > Hymenoptera > Megastigmidae > Megastigmus > Megastigmus dorsalis. The sequence continues at coordinate 78,721 of UELU01148009.1, forward strand.
AAATGACTGGGTTGCCTCTAGCGAAGTCACGATGTCGAGAGGCACCCGTGCGGGGAGAGAGAGAGAGAGAGAGAGAGAGTAGACCAGAGAATGACGTTCAATATTCAAATTTTCCTATACAGAGTCGATGGGAGGAAGGAAGCAGGGGAGTAGTGCTGAGAGAGCGAGAGAGGGAGAGAGAGAGAGAGAGAGAGAGGGACTATATGGCATTGCAACGGATGGGCTGAATCGGTTACGGTCGCGCCCCGATTATCGCTGATTTCAATTTGAGTCGCTCGCATACACACACAGACAGTTCCTATGAATAGGACGAGCCATGACCAAATTATGCTGATGGATTTAAGCTTGAATCGAAAGTAGGTTTCTAATTATTGCTGCCGCGCGGCTATATATTATCTATTACCTGGTCAAATTTAATTTCGCTACAATTGGCATACGACGGTTGTACATATATATTGCTGTAATTCCCGCTAATGTTAAAGCGATATTTTTGAAGCAAGTTTAATTTGATAATTGTTTCATTACGCAAGCCATTTGTGCGACAAGTAAATCGAATAAGCATTTATTCAAGGATACTCGCGTATACTTATTTTCAATTGTTCAGTCACGTCGACCGCTTGCTCCAAATTACATTAGCGGAAAATTCGCTGATTCTGAGAAATTGCTCCCGCGCGTTATGGTCATGTGAATGTCCCACGGTAACGAATAAAATTACTGTTTAAATTACGTGTTACGTCAAGGAATATTTTTTCTCGGATGCGATGGTTTGGGAATTTGGACATTCTGTTAGATCATTACCTCTCAGGCTTCAAAGAACAAACAACTACGTATGTATAAGCTGCGAAATGGAAAATATATAATTGAGAACGGTAAGTCACGAATAACTTTGTGCCTCTGAGCATTATTTTGCAACTTGTCGCTACTGACAATAAATAGATTTGCCTATAAAAGAGAAAGGGTCGAGAGATATTACGTATTTAAAGTCCATAAGGATAAGATTAAGCAGTTATGATAAAGTTCAGAAAGTAAATATTGACTTTTGCTTCGCAACTGTTATATCACATGTCTAGTACTTTCATTGATTTTAAAAATATGTAGATTTTTACGTCTTCATATAAATGCGTTGATGTTTAATATTTAATATTCCTTAATCGTTAAAGCAACGATTATCTCTTCTCTGTATAAAAGTGGTTCAATTAAACACATTTATTACTCAAATATAAATTGCAGAAATGAGCTTTCCATTTAATGTCGATTGGCTTTTGCGTTATAGTAATAAAAGTTTTTCATAAAGCACAAAATGAGTGAGTATTTAAAACACTGACAGAAACTATACGCATTCACTTCAAAATATAACTGCATGTTATTTTGCATTGATTCGCGCATACGCTAAATAACTGACTACATATGATTGTTTCACGCAATCGGATTTGCATATGTAAATAAAATCTGTTATTCAGAAGAGGACAAATGTGTAGATAGAGCTATAGTAACGTAGTTTTAATACCAAATGGTGCAAATAAATTAAAAACAGATTGATTGATTCAAAATAATTATGCGTATCAAACATTTAATTATTCAAGGAAAATTATAGATATATAGGATTAAATGGAGCAATAAATGTACTGTAGTACGTTTGAGTTTCATCATCATTGTACAATTAGTGATTCATGCGGTCAAGAAACTCACCTTGATGTCCTTGCTGAACTGATTATTGCAGACCATGTAAACAGTGGAGAATTCCCTGACCCGATCGAACTCGAACTTGATCTCGATGGGCTGTCCATTCCTCGTGTCGTTCCTCCAGCCAACCCAGCCTTTGCCCTTCTCGTGCGGATGGAATCCCAGCTTAAAGTTGTCCGGTCCGCTCTTGCCGTCGGTCAGGAGGCCCATGCCACGGCGCAACTCGCCGTCCCAGGGTCCGTCGTATATCGTGTCGTAGAACTCCCAGTCTGTGCCGCGCTTGTCACCCTGGGGCATCGAGTACGAGACTATACCGTCTGCGAACACAATGGCCAAATGTGCCTCTTGTATATAGTATATACCGGGTGGCGATCGCACTCCGGAGAGAAAGAGAGAGAGAGAGAGGGACAAAAAACAAGTTTTCCACGTGTCGCTGAGCTTTTCTCACCAACTAGAGACAGAGAAAAAGAGAGGAAAAAGGTCTACAACTTTTCCGTGGCAGATGCATATATACTCGTTCTTCTTCTTCTTCTTCTTCTTCTTCTTCTTCTTCTTCTTCTTCTTCTTCTTCTTCTACTACTACTCTCTCCCCCTCTCTCTTCCGGAGGATGTATTTTCCAGATGGGAGAAGATAAGTTTTTAGATATTTTACAAAAATGTGTCGGCGAACTGCACCGCCTATATACACCGAGTTTCCGATATCGCGTGCTGTTGCTACGAGCGAATTGAATTTTTTTTCGTCAGCATAAATATTAATAAGTATTAAATATCCTTGTTTAGGTTACGTGGTAAGATCATTAAAAAGCAATTGGAATATACCGTAAATTCTTTATATTGAGAGTAGATTATAAAATCGTGTTATAATCTGTAAAACTTATCGTGGTGTTCAACTTAATTCGATAACGAGGAAATGTGTATAATGAATGCACGATAAAAGCAATTTTAAATTATAAATTAGCAGAAGAATGAAATGCCATTGCGATCTAAGCTAATGTAATAGCTTTCAAGTATCATAGCAGCAATAAAATCTTCAACCATGTCCACTAACTTTTATCAATATTAATGAAAAGTCGGTTAAAATTTTACAGTGCGCGCAGTCTGGTATTGATTGGACATTTCCGTTAAGCATCAGTATTTCAGCGAATGAATATCGTATGGTATCGATGGTTTCGCGGAGGACATTAAATAACACTTACCACTCCAATAGCATCCGTACAGTTCGACGCGCATGCATACGGTCCGCATGTGCGAGTCGTAAGGGAAAAACCGAATTTTGCTCGCCCATATGGGCGGATCCAGGTCGTGCTTTGCCTCTAGATACGTGTTCGCGTTGCCCTTAATCACCTGGAAAATAAAAAGAAAACAGCACAATCAGCAAAAATAAGCAGTTAGACGATGCTGGTAAAAAGTCTTGCTGGCTTTTTACCCGAACATTTTACAAATAATCTAGGAGAAAATTCGACACGAATTCTGTTATAAATGAAATATTTTATGGTTTATAGACCTTTGTGATTCACTTATTTATTATCGGATGAAAAATCTGTTAATATATTTTAATTTAAAAGTTTTACCACTTGAACATGTTCAAATAGTCCCAGGATAAATTATTAAATAAATATGATGTATAACTCTTTATGACCTTTTGTAAATTTTTTTTAAATATTTAGAGTGGTAACCCTGTATTCTGTTTGTTCCGTCGGATTAGTACAGTTCATTCAACCAAAATCCGAGATTAATTTTCTTAGCCCATGAAAAAAACTCAAAGCTTTTTGAAACACATCCACAAAAATCGTTTTCAAAATGAAAACATATTTACCAAGCTCTTTTGTTTCAACTATGTCTATTCATTTTTGCAGCAAAGGCATCGCAATTGATACTCGAGCATAAAACCGGTAGTTAGAAAAGGCTCACGACCAAAAAAAAAAAAAAAAGAATAGGTCCGCGAAACCGCATGGATTAGTAATTGCGAAATCTCGCTCGACTTTCAGGCTTTGACGTTATGCGCTTTTTTCTTATACATTTGCATAAGCAGGTACTCGATAATTCCCGAAAATTCACTCGAGTAGTCATGAGATAGCGATCTCCATTTCTACCAATCGTCAAAATGGACCAGATTAGCTGATGAGTAGGAAAAGAGGATCCAGAGATGCTGGACTTGGCCGTATTCCTCGCCCTCGTCGGTTGCGCCTTCGCCGCGCCTGGCCTTCCAGTCGCCACCACCTTACAACGCTTACAACGCTTACCAGACACTTGCCGCTGCTCCAGTTGCTTATGCCACTGCTCCAGTCGCTTATGCCGCTGCCCCAGCTGCATACGGTGGTGAGTATTGCGATATATCTTTTATTTGCGTCAACTTTTAAATATGTGAACTTTTTCATTATGTTCATTTGAGACTCTTTGAGCGTCAAAATTTAAACAGTACATCAAAATCATTTGTTGTCATCAAATTGTTACGTATCCTGCAATGTCACTCAATATTGACGTCTTAAAAAAAATATTAGTTTTTCTTATAATGCTTTATAGTCAAAGAAATAAGATGCGTATAATAGTACGCACTCAGTTTATCTAAATAAGATTAAATAAAATTAAATAAAATTAAATTAAATAAAATTAAATTAAATAAGATTCGCTGTTGGTGATCACATCTTGTAGTTTTTATCGTGAGCAATTAAAAAATTATGTTTAGCCTTAGTTTTTAGCATAAATCTCCCAATAATCATTTGACTCTTGTATAACAAATACACGATTTTCCAGCCTACGCTCATCCAGCCCCAGTAGCTTATGCTGCTCACGCTGCACCTCTGGGTTACGCCGCATATCCCACTCCTGCTCAAGTTGCCTATGCTGCATACCATTGAGAGGCCTTAATATCTTCAATAGCTACAAGTGTCAAGAAATTTTTTTTTTCATTGACCTCTGCGGATATATAATTTATGACAAATAAATACGATTGTTAATTAATTAAATGTGCCTTTTTAATTGGTTGAATATTGAATTAGTTGTACAATCAATATCATTGTTTTAAGATCGTTTAGTTTAAAAATTAACCTTATTACATGAAGTAAATTTTTTTAAACAAGATCGCGTTACTATACTATGCTTATAACATGAAAGTAGAAACAGACAAACTCGGTAAGATATTCATTTTAAATCAATTGTTTTTAAATTATAAGAATATAAAGAAAGATGTGGCAACAATCCATGTGTATGTAGTAATGATCAATTCAATAAATCCTAACTAATTTATTACACTCAACCACTGTCCATCCATCTACAACATCCTCGCAAAGCAAAAAAAAAGATACAGCAGCACATGATTCTACACCTAGCTTCATTTCGAAGGAGGATAACATATCGCAGCAGCCGCTTTCCATAAGAATCTGGAATATCATCCTGAATTTCGAGCGTCTTTAGCTATACCCCCAACAAACATACAGACAGCAGATCTGGCAGATTAATCGTTCGCATGCTTTCTCTCTCGGTCTGGTGCAAGCACTACGTGGATATTGATTTCACGGGGCGCGCGGGTATGGCGACTCTCTCTCTCTCTTTCTCTGGCAGAACGCAAACCTACTTTTATGAATAAAATACGGGGCTTTATTTGACGTGAAAAGGGGTGTGTAAGGACGACGCGAGCGAAGTAGGAGAGAGAGAGAGGGGGGGGAGGGGATCTCTTTTCGAGGTTTATATGAAAAGAGGCCTGTAGAGGCGCGCGCGGGCGCACGGATCACGCAAAGCGATGACGGAGAGATAGAAGGCGAGCCAGACGTTGAAGATGCACGCGCCGCACTACTAGACGTGCGTGGTGTGCGTGAGATTTAACCCTTTTCCGGAATTCTCGTGCCGAACGCTTTTTGACAGGACGAAGGGGGTGAGGGCATTGGTATATAGGCATCGAGAGAGAGAGAGAGAGACTCACGGAGATGCGCAACCTTTTCTGGCTGACGTGGTGCGAAAGGGCGAAAGAGAGCCGAGCTGCGTTTTCAGCTTTCAATATGTAATTTCAAAGAGCCGCGCGCGTCGAGTGTGCACGAAGAGAGAGATAGAGAGAGAGAGAGAGAGGCTCAAAGGGTAGCCGAGGACAAACTCCCACGCGGAGGCCGGAAATTAAAACTGCCTTTCAATCTTTAGAGTGTAAAGTTTCTTGAACATTAAAGTTAGGATCGACGATAGAATCAGTGGATGGGCGGCGGCGGGTGGTGACTCGGGCGCCCCTGTCGTGCAATATTTATCCTGCCGAGCAATCGCGTTTGGCGGTTGACCCCTATGAATACCGGAGCACCCGAGATTTCCATGCGACCGAGGATCTCGCATGCAGAATGAGTTTTAATCAGCATTTGAATAGATTCGTTATCAGTTGTAATTTTAAAAAAACTGTACTTGTACCAAAGCTCATACGCGGAAGTATATACAAGGAAAAGTTTGGTACCGTAAGATTTTTAATATATGAAATACCCAAATCTCGGCAAAAGTATTTAAGAATATACGGTTATGTTCGGAAATACAACAATGATGGTTTCGATGCTATTACAAGAACATTGCACACATCTGATGGGAAATACGTATTTTGATATTCCAAGAACCCACGGAACTGTTATACCGGTATTATGCAAACTGTATCTGTGTATCCTAAATTCTATTATGCCATATTGATTTATTCCATGTATTTTCATGAATCGTTTGTAATAACAATTTTCGATATAGCATCCGTAAAGTAGCACTTTACCGACTGTTTTCGAGCCGTAAAGTGCTACTTTATGGACACGTGTATGTAAAGTTAAAAAATCATCAAAACAGTGTGTAAAGTCGAACTTATACTATATCGAAAAATATTGTTTGCACCTCGGCCGTAAAACTTTTCGGCCTTGCGCGTACAGTAGCGATCCTCGGACGCTACTTTCCACGCGCGGCCGAAAAGTTCTACTTTACGGCCTAGGTACAAAAAGTACTATTCTATCAAATGTGTCCCTTTTTTTCATACAGCCAAGATTAAACAAACAGCTTTCAACGCGTGTAATCCTTCCAATTCGAAAACCAAACAAACGTACGAATCCAATCACTACATGTAAACTTGTATTGTAACAGCGTAATTTACATGGTCAAAGTTTGAAAGTCGTATCCAACGGTACACACGTTTCGCGAGTCACCGTAGAACATACATACGACACACGGGGAAAATGTAAATGTTAGCTGAGTCCGCTATTAATTTGCCATAAAGCAGCGCATGCAGAGCTTCTGGTCCCCGAGAAAACACATCGCCTTCCAAAGGGAATTACAGATACATCCAGCCTCGCTTTTCTTCCAGTTTGCATTTTCATGATTTTTCACAATACAATATACGGAGAGAAATATCTTCCAAAATTACATTAATTGCAGGATAATAATTACTGAAGTATGGGAATTGTGGGATGAACCGCTTGGATAAAATTTTTGTATCCAGTAAGAGTGAAAGATAGTTATGGATATTAAATAAGTATAGCTGTATGTGAAGTAATGCAGAAACATAAATATTGAAATAATTGAAACCTAGTCTAAATACGTTGTATAGTTATCAGAGTCTCGCTCGAGCAAAACAAACAACATACAGATATTTAATTTTTTTTACCAATATTTCCAACTTGACTTAGCTCTTCTTTCCAAAAATTATGGAGACGTCATGGTAAAATTTTTAAGTATTTAAAAATATTTATGTTTTCATTTATCTCACGATAAAACATATATGGTTTTAAGAATTTCGTGGCGCAGTAACGAAATTCAATTATAAAATTTATTTGTAAATATATACATATATATATATGTATTCACGTTGTCCCTCGGTGACCTAGGATTTAACGTTAATTATGCTTAGATATTTCTCTAACTGAACGTATAAACAAAACAAAGCAACTACTCTGCTTCAGTTCGTGACAAGCGTTCGAAGTATAAGAGTCGTAACAAATATTTCCGTCGTTCGCAAGTATGAGCTAGTTTTGTGTTTTTGTTTGAACATCGATCAGATTTACTTGTTCAAAAAATTGCAATGGTTCGAGCAAGCTCTTGCGTCACATGGAACGTTGGACCGAGGGCTCAACCTAGGGCTGATCAGAGGGAATCAGGGGATGAATCAGGGGATGAATGGAAGGCTAAACCGGCGGATGAACTGTGGAATGAATTGTGGAATGATCTGGATATTGAAGCGTTGAATGAAATGAGGGATGAATTGAGGGATGAACGGAGAGGTGTACGGAGAGAGGAACGGAGAGATGAACCGGAGCTTGAACCGTTGAATGAACCTAAGACTGAACTGACGAATGAACTGGACTATCGCTTTTATACAATACTTGCTGTAGTACTATTTATGATACTTCTTTATAATTATTACCAGTATCTAGAAAACACATCATTATATAAATTCAATATAACAGCGCAGCTAATAGATCTTGATGAAAACGAAGCTGCAGTACAGGATTAACCGGTAACACTATTTAAGCTGCAAAGTCGTGACGTATGGAGACCTATAAGTTATCGGTAAATATTTTATATAATTATTTACATAAATACATTTAGATATAAATTATCTGACCAGAACATATATATATATATATATTTCCGAATATTTCGAATGTAGGTTTTCGTATAGATTAGAAATTAGAAATATTTATTAATAAAAGTTATTAAAATATTTCTTATTTTTGAACGGGTATTTAATAGAATTGCATCTTTATGATCTGTAACTTTGATATAAATCTTTGTGGCCATATCGATTCGTATTTAGTAAACATGAATCCCCGAGATTGAGCCAACAGTATAATGGCTACTGATCGGTAGTAAATACTCAATAATAAGCAGTCAATATCACAGATTCAAATTTAGAAAGTAAAAATTATCCTTTAATTTGCAGAAAAACAAACGTCAATGGTTTAGTTGCGGATTTTGTATCAAATAAGGAAGAATTTATTTTTGGAGTTTACAAACTACATTTCCAGACAAAGCACTACTTCGAACCTAAAGGTCTAACAGCTATTTTTCCTTACATAGACGTGGTTTTCAGCGTGGATGATACCGAGAAAGAATATTACTATAAGTGTCGATGATGGGTATAGATGGATGGCGATTTTATCGGGAATATGGCTCTCATAATGACACAAATATCAAAAACATATTTTATTGTTCATAACACGGAATTATAATTAAGTGGTATTATGCTTTGTAAAAAATTAAATATAAGGTGAAATTTTTATAATAATTGAATCATTCTTCAATTCTACCTCACTATAGTTAATCATATATCTTGATCCTTGCGCGCGTACAGGTATTAAAAAGGCAAAAACATACACGTCGAAAAATCGATGAACCGATTGATCGTCGCGCACACGCCTATGCGGTAAAGATCGGGGTCCTAGAGAACTACAAAGCCGTAGAAGGAGGGCTCGCAACAGTATGAGTCTCCTCCCCCCCCCAAAAGCAGTTCGCTGAGTAAGCCCAACTTCGATAAAGCCATATACGCAACTTTTCTCAAGAAAAATTTTTCCCTTTAATGCCCCATGCGAGCACATTAGATGACCGTCATTGAAAAGTTCAAGTTCGCGAGCGCGTGGTTACCAGGGCCCATCGTATTTAGCGTATTATTAGGCGAGCAGCATGTTTCTATATTTAAATTTACAGCGCGCGTGTTCGATAGTACGTGGATTACGCACAATGATTTATACTCGGTTGTCTATGCCACGCGTTGCGAAAATTGAGCGTTCGACGGCTAAGAATGTTGACCGATGGTAATAGATTCGGGCAATCGATTTTTAATTGTTTACACTTTCATTGGCACCGCGATTCAATAAATTCAGTTTGAATTTTCAAAAACGTAGATTTTGAAAACTCACTAGCCGTATATTTATTTATTCGTTAAATGAAAATGGACGTGTTAACCCTAGAACGCTGCACAGGCGAAAGCTTATACAGGTATATATACCAACCCCTCAGAGATGCACGAGCTGCTGCAAGCGCGCGATGTCTTTTCACTCCCGCTTCTTGACGTGCGGTGCGTGCGTCAGCCCTTTCTTTTTTCTTTCTCTCCGAGCGTTCGCCTCTCGACGATTATACGTCGACGGCGGCGGCGGCGCGTGCGGTTGACGGGGGTTCTCCTGTATATACCGAGAGCGCGTATACGTGCCACGTTCCGTACCGAATCCCCCCGCCTCACCGAGCTCCTATATACCCGTGATCCCGTTCTTGAATGACGTGAGGATAGATAATGCTTTATTATTATTTTTCGAGCTTATTCTCTCTTCGGCCTCCCTTTTTTACCTGGCGAACTGGCAGCGAAATCTTTGTTCGGGAAATTCGCGAAAAATCCAAGCGGTTGATGGCTGGAATTTTAAAATTATTTCATAGTACTATATCGCGTTAATCTTTATTTCTGTTAATATATAAGTATTGACATTTTAAGGTTTTTACGCAAAACATTCAAGAGAATTATACATTTGAAAGTATGTGCACGAATTTCAAATGGTGTCGAAAAAGGGCTTCTCTCGTGTTTCTGTTCCCTCCGTTCGTTAGATAACCCTCCGATCGAGTGGTATAAAAAAAAATCCGTAGTCCGAAAAGGCGCCACTCGATCAATCCCACTCTTATCAAGCCGCAACGAAAGAAACACAACTCGGGCCCTACTTCCACGCAGACACGCATATAAGCGATTCCTCGACGCCTCAGCGTAGCAAATATACTCCATTAAACCCCCCCCCGAAAAAAGAGAAGAAAAAAAGCGTCGCGCGTGTCGGTCGCACGGCACGTGTGCAAGTCGCGGCGCGACCGCGCGTCACCTTCTTCCCGCACCGCCAAATTGTTACACGCTACCCCGCATGCACACGGACCGACTATCGCGCGCCGGTATAGTGACGTCGCGCGGCGCGACGTATAACCGAGACTGTTTTGCGGGTCGCGCGGTCATTCCGCGCACGTCGAACGAGAGCTGCTATGCTTCCCCTCGTGTTCCCTTCTTCTTTTTCCTCTTCTGCTTCTTCTGCGGTGCTGCTCTTCAGCCTTCAGCCTCTCTCGAGGGAAACGGGAGCATCTGTATTCAAGGAGCGTGCGTCTACATAGTTCGCGTGTCGACCGAACTCTCTCTCTCTCTCTCTCTCTCTCTCTCTTTGTCGCCTGGTTTCTCCCTTGCTCTCGGACACACGATCTTTTCTGACCGACGAGGCGGAACGCGGAGAAAGAAGTAGGGAGAGAGAGAGATAGAAGAGGAAAACGCTCGCATGCAGTGCACACACACACACACACGGCACACGAGCGTAGCGACGCGCGACGTTGCACTTGCGAAAGGTATCAAGCGTTGCGCGAGACGTCTGGGGAGCGAGCCGACGCTTACTTGTAACGCTCGCTTGATGGGATTAGGGCGACGCCACCGCGCTAGTCCCTCCACCTTTTTACCTCTTTTTCTCCCTCCTTCTTCTGCTCTTCGACTCCTTTCTTTTCTTTCCATTCTTTCTGTCTTCTTTGGCGAGTTTCACGTTGGACGTGTAATTGGTCGGTTGGCGCGAGCCGGGCTGGTGCGGTTGCTACATAGCCAGAGCTGGTATTTGAGGATTTGGAAATCGTATAGCGTGGTTGAGCTTGTTTTTAAGGAATGTTATTGAATAAATACGCCGAGAGGACGTGTGCTGCCTTTTTATACAGAAGTTCGATATATTGGTGCAGATTGTGTTTTCTTTGACTCATTCCAAAAATATCGTGTTATATATCTTTCAAGTACATTGAATGTGTAAACTCCTTGATATGGTAAAATATTCACTGCGATGGATTACAATTAATTGTATAGGCAATAATCGCATGAATAAACACTTACCAAGCATTTAACTGAAATCTTTCCAAAATCGGGTACAAACAAACTGCCTTTAATTAAACCCTGTACGCGGGAGAACCAGCGCTTTACTGATGCTGCACACCGCAGAAACAAAGTGCAGGGGAGAAGAAAGGGACTCGCGGAGAACGTCAGCGAAGAGAGAGAGAGAGAGAGCGAGAGAGCGAGCAATCAAAATATAGAAACTCACGCTGCTGAGGGAAAGTAAATTTGGATAGTAAACTCGCGTTATACACTCGCCTCTCTTTAATCAACTTCGCGTCTCTCACGACCTTCTCTCTCGTCTACGCAGCAGCAGCAATAGCAACAGCAGTAGCGTCGCATACGCGTGTTCCTGTATACAGACAGAACGTGTATATATGTGTGCGAACTGTCTGTATACCCGCACAGCCTGCGCTAGCCTTCTAATGCAATTTCCTGCCAGGTTGTGCGGTAAAACGTATAGTACGCGACTCTCTCTCTCTCTCACACACATACACTTGCGTCTCCTTAATATCAATGTTACTATTGCAAATTGTAGTTATATTGCTAATATTATTATTAATTTTGAGTTACAAATGTAATTACTGAATGTATTTTTATAATCGGCGATATACGGTCTGCATAGACCTTATAGACAATAAAGAAGTTTAATTCAAATTCTCTCTCACTCGATTCCCCCCCACCCCCTGTACACGCGCGTCTCTGTGCCATGTGCGTTAAGTAGTAAGAATTACTCAGGGTCGAAAGGTATAAGGCGGAGCTACTGCTACTAGCTCGGGCGCGGGGATTGAAAAGAATCTTAGAGTACGCTATTTCATATCGTTATTATTAATAACAATATTGTAGTGGACGACGCGTCTTGAAAAAATTTCTGAACCATGATTTCGAAATAAAAAAAAGTATCAATACATATACAATTGAACTAATTGCTGAGGTATTATTGTTAGGTAAAAAGCGTTTCTATACATTCCGATCTTTAGATTCTGTCCGAAACTGTAGACATCACAGTACAAAGCCATCACTATTACCAAAAGTGAAAAGTAAGGTTTATTCCAAATTAAGCTGCGAGCTAATCCAGTTTCCACTCAGCTTTCCAATCACAAAACTGACCGCGCGCGCGGCGACTCCCCCCGATAAGTCGCGCAAAGTCGTTAATAGCGGTGATTAGCCCCAGCAGCACCCGGTCAGCGGGTGGTGTGCGCAGCATTTACAGCTGGGATAAGATAATTATCGAAACTGCAAACCTTCCTTTTGTTCAGGCTTCTCTCTCTCTCTCTCTCTTTCCATTATTTTGGAAATACACGTGACATTCGCGTATCGCTGTTTCTATACTGCTTGGCCACTGAACCTTCCACTTTTCGCGGTAAAGAGTAACGGTAAAACGAATTTACGTTTAAGTTTATCGAGATATTCTTGAAATTTTTAATTATTTATAATGAGAAGATTGAATATGTTATTTTTTTATCGAGATATTCTTGAAATTTTTAATTATTTATAATGAGAAGATTGAATATGTTATTTTTATGTTAACTAATATTATTGGTGAGTTCTAAATAAAGAAAATCAATTGGAAGTAGTAGGGCGAATAATAATAGCATTACAGAACGAATTTCGCTCGACATGACGTAACTAAGATCAAAATGAGGGTAATTATCTCTACCAAATATACATTTTCCATATCGCTTCACGCAAGCTTTTCGATGGATTGACCTCAATCGAGCTCATTTAATTTCTTCTTCGC